>VDFB02047397.1:2971802-3004913 GCA_007258455.2 Sequoia sempervirens
TTTATGATTCTTGTTAGGGTCATGGTTGAAAAGTTGCTAGGTTTGCAAAAAAGGTGTCAATTTCAAAATATTGTAAAAGTGCAAAACTTGAAAATGGAGGGAAGCCCAATGGTCATGGGTAGTTGTAAGGTTGTTGAGTCATTGTAGGAAGTTGAAATTGTGTGGAAATTTTTTTAAAATGTGTGATCCATCATTGTTTTTTGTTGAAGAACTTGTGGAAAAGAAATCAATAAAAAGATCTCAATTTTTTGTTATTTTTGTGTATTTCTCCAATTCCAGCCTGTGTACGGGTCCATACAGTAGGGATTTTCCTTGAAATGATTTTTATTTGTTAAAGGAATATTTTTTCCTTGAATTGAATTCACTTTTGAAGGATTTCATTGTGTTATAAGTAATCGAGAGGCTAAACTCTTAAGACTGGTCTGAAAACAAGGCATAAGGGTTTGAAGGCCAATATGAAATGAAAAGACCATTCCTCCTTCTGTATTGGTTGTATCTCAGAGGAATGGGCATGTGTAGACTAAATGTAGGTGTATGAATAAACTTCTTGTGGTGATAAAGATATTTGAGAGGTCTCGTAACACTGCCCTAGTGAAAAACTCAGTTTTTGTACCTTTTCAATAAGGCTAGAGTTGGAGTATTCAAGAAATGGATTGTGGATTGGTTGGAGACCAATGAAAACAATGTAGGTGAGGATAATTTTATGTGTTAAGAAGGTTGGTGAGGTTCAAAGTGACCATTTAGATGTTTGAGTATGAAACCCTAGTTGATAGAGGGATGAAAACAAGGGAAAAGAGAGTGGTTTGTGAAGGAAGTGCATAGGAAACTTGAGGACAGCATAAGAGAAGGATGAAATGACTTTTTTCAGGCACAAATATTCCTATTGGAAGTGATTTTCAGGTTGTGATAGGTCAGGGCATGTGAGATTCAATAAGCCCTAGCTAGTTGTGAAGAAAAGGAGGTTTTGTGAAAATAGGTCCTATTGAGCGAGTTGGGACCCAAAAGTTGGATATTCTAAGGTTTGGTAGGATTTTTTGTGACTGTAAAAGATTTTCTTGAATTCATTGTGAGTTTCAAGGTGAGTCTCTTTGGAAAAGAGGCCTAATTCAAGGTTGGTTCAGTGTAGAAGGTTAGATTTGAGAGGTTTGTTCCAAAAGAGTTGGAAGTGAGTTTGAGATATGTGAAATAAGACCTTAATGGGTGCCTAGATTGGTGATTAGTTGTAAAATTTGTTAGGAAAAGTAGGCCTATTGACCTACTAGGAAGACTTGGAGCAAGATTGAAATCAAGCCTAGAGTTGGATTTGTGAGAGGAAAGTGGGTTTGATCCTTTTGAATGGTGATGGTGAATTGTTTGTCTGCCCTACATTACATCAGAGTGGAGCTCTTTATTGGTAAACATTATGTGGTATGTGAATTATAGGTGGCCAATTATGGCTTGGAACTGGTTGACATTTATGTCACTTGGTACCCTAGATTCTTGAAGAGCTTTATCAAGAGCTTCTTTATGTGTGGGTGATATTCAAATAAGTTCTAAGATGGATATTTGTGATGGTGTTTTTCCAAGGTGTTTGATGATATTATATTTCTGAGTGGTTGATGGAGTGGATGATGAGGATGATGGTCCTTGTATTATCACTCAGCCTCGATGGGTGGCGACTGCAGAATTGGGTGCTTTAATGGTTATGGTGTTGCATTCTTCAATACATCCAATGCTTGTGCCATGTGATGATGCATTAGTGGTATTGTATGTATATGAGACATTATTGTTGTTGGAATTGTGTGCCTCAATCTCACAGGCTGAAACCTCTGAAAGAGAAAAGTCGGTGTGACATCTTTATTGTTTGGCCGACTAGCAGTTGTGCAACCTTGTGGAATGTTCAGGTCACCGAGACCTTGACGATGTCTTACTGAATGTAGCTATCGCTGTGACTTGTGGTGATCAGTGTAACCCTCTGCCGAGTGGGTTGGTCTGGCCGACATTTTGGTTCCTAGCAAATGTTGGGGAGACTCATGGCTGAAATTTTTTCTTCGGTATGAAGTCTTAGCGATGTGAGATGCCTCGCTCATAGTTATACACTTGGAGTCATTAGGGTAACATAAGGGTTCGGTAAGAACTCTTGGTGACAGATGTTTGTCTCGCCGATGCTTTGGCTATTGTCAGTATGACTCCTGGCAAAAGGTGGTCTCAGGGTAACATGGAGGCTTCAGTAAGAACTCTCTGTGATGGATGAAGTCTCTCCGACGGTAGGACATTTTGGAGTAACATGGTTGTCTCGGTATAATCTCTTGGCGAATAGCGATAGTCTCGCCGATGGGAATGCTAATGTCTAAGTGACTTTGGAACTTTGGTATGACCTCTCGCCGAATAGAGATAGTCTTGCCAAATAGCAATACATGTGATGATCATCAATATGATGTCTCAGCGATATGATTATGTTTTTCCAACAACTTGTGAACTCGATGTAACCTCTTGCTGATGGTGATGACTCTTGGCGATATCGACGGTTGGGATTTGTGGCATCGAGGAGACACGGCTAGTGTCTCACCGAAATGTCCACCATTTGAATGCCTTGACCGATTGAAAGACTATCCTACGTGGTGTTACTTCGACCAATCAGGAAGTAGAATGGGAACCGCTAGCAGTTAGATTGTTGCGGCTGTTATTGAGAGGAAGATCAACAAACCAGGGTCGACATGGAAATACTCTGAGATCGAAGATGATATTTGGTTTGATGAATGGTTGGATGAACAGTTCGACGAGTGATCAGTGTGAATTCAATTCTGAGAGCATTGTAATTTGAATGTTCTATACAAGGTTGATCATTGTATATGCTGCTATAATTTGACATCAGAGAGTGAAGCCCGTACTCTGTATCTAATTTTGTTTACTATAATACAAAGGGGCTTTTCTCGGTGTGGTGGGTTTTTCTCCCATAAGTTTTTTCCCATGTAAATCTGGTGTTCATGTGTGTATAGTAATTTCTTTGTTTCTGTTATTTCTTTCAAGTGTATCTGATTTGGACTCTAATTGAAAATTTAAAAGCACCTCTGCATTCTTCCCTGAGGTTTTGACATTAGGAGAGTTGTTTCCTCACCTTAGCTTTCCTTACAAGTGGTATCAGAACCTGGCCAGTTGTGTTATCCTTGTGGGTACATTGGGTTTTTGTGTCAATTCTATTTAGTGGGAGTCATGTAGAAGTTTGGTAATTTGAATTACAGGTTAAGATGGAAAGCGCGCCAGGAAAGATTAAAATTGAGAAATTCAATGGCAGCAATTTTGACTTTTGGAAACTTAAAATGGAAGATCTACTGGTTGATCATGATCTTTGGATTGTTGTGTCTGGAACGAAGCCTACAGGCATGAAGCAAGAGGATTGGGACCTTGCATATAGAAAATCAAAGAGGCTGATAAAGTTTTGTTTAGCAGACTCTGTTCTTCTTAATGTTCATGAAGAAAAGACTGCATCTTCCTTGTGGAAAAGACTAGCAGCTATTTATCAGGGCAAGTCCTTGGTGAATAAATTGTTCTTGAGGAAGAAGCTATACACTTTGAGAATGCACGAGGGAGGATTTATTGCTGATCATTTGAATGCATTCAACATGCTGATTGCATAGTTAGCATATGTGGGTTTGAAGATTGATGAAGAAGATCGTTGTATGTTGTTATTATGTTCTTTTCCAGATTCTTGGGATCACCTGGTGATGGCTATTGGGAGTACAACATCCACTTTTAAGATGGAAGATGTTGTTGCTTCTTTGTGAGAAGAGATGAGAAGCAGTAAATCTTCCGGGAGATGCATGGAAGGAGGCTCTTGCCATTAGAGGTAGATCGAAGAAAAAGGCAAGAAGAAGGAAAAGAAGTCCAAATCCAAACTAGAGGAGAGATCAAGCCTCGGAAAGAAGTCCAAGGTGAAGTGCTGGGACCAGGGCAACCCGGGTCATGTCCGAAGGACAAAGAGGAGAATGGATTCTTCCTCACAATGATTCTTCAGAAAGGATGCAGCCTTCATTGCGTACTCTTGGCTTAAGCATCGATGATGTCCGGTCGATGATTCGAGCATCAGCACATGACATCTCATAGACTAGCTCACGCATATGAAAAATACGATGGTGGAAAGGTGTATCTAAGTGATTCATCTTGGAAATATTAGTTGGTCGGAATATCGGTCCAATTCCTTTGATGGAATCAACACCGCCCGGAATCTACTTTATGTTAGTAAGCTGAATGATATTGGAGTGCAAGTCACGTTCTCTAGAAATGGCTGCAAGATGACTAGAGGATCTATGGTGCTACCAAGGGGTGCTCATATTGGACCTTGTATAAGTTGGATGCACATGTTGTACAATGCAATAGTGTCTCTGCAAAGTCACAGAAAGCTACTCATGGAGAAAAGATGGTAAAAGTTCCTGATAGTGTAAACTCTATGGAAGTTAAACTTCCAGCAGAAAAGACTATGTTTGGCATCATAGGCCAGGGCCATTGAGAGAAAGGTTTAAAACCCTAAAACCTAGCTGGGCTTGATGGTAACCCCAAATCTCGAAGTCGAACATTACATGGTAAACAACACCATGTTTCCATTTTACTCCAAATTCTCACAAATCTTTGGTTTGCTTGATTATGTACATTCCGATGTTTTTGGTCCAGTTGAATGTTCCTTTGTCTAAGCCAAGGTACCATGTATCGCTTAATGGATGATTATTCATGAAGAGCATTTGTCTATTTGAAAAGTGTAAGGTTTATCGGTTTAAGGAATTTAAGAACTCCTAGAAAACTTCAAAATGTTTAAGGACTGATAATGGCAGTGAATTTTGTTCTGATGAATTCAAGAGGTACTGTAAAGATCATGGGATTAAAAGACATAAAATTACACCTTACACTCCGCAGCAAAATGGAGTTGCAGAAAGGTTCAACAGGACAATGATGGAAAGAGCACGAAGTATGCTGAGCAGTGTTGGCTTGGAGGAGAAGTTCTGGGCTGAGGCAGTTGCTACAACATGTTACTTGATAAACCATTCTCCTAATTCTACTCTTGTTGAGGAAACACCTTTGGAAGCATGGTCTGGTAAGAAGCCCTCTCTGAGACACATTCACGTTTTTGGCTGTAAGGCATATGCACATGTGACGAATGAGAAAAGATCTAAATTGGAGAACAAGGTTGTCAAATGTATTTTTATTGGTTATAGTACTAGCATAAAAGGATACAAGCTTTGGAATCCTGATACAGAGAAGGTTCTATACAACAGAAGTGTTATCTTTCATGAGCTGAAGCCTTCTACCTTGGATTTGCAGTCAGAGACAAAATCATAAAACAAAAAGGATGTAGTTGAAATTCCTCCTACACCAGATAAAGAAGAATTGAAAATTCAAAATGTACCTAAAACTGAGGAGAGCTCAAGTAGTTCTGAGAGTTCTGATGAAGAAGAACAACCTTAGCCTCAGCAAGTGAGGAGTTCAACTCGTGAAAGAAAGCAACCTGACAGGTATGGTTTCTCTTTGATAGATTCTACTTGTGCCTATGCTTTAATTTCTAACACTGATGAGCCTTGGACTGTAAAAGAGGTGTTTAAAATGTCTGATTCAAACTCTTGGTTGGAAGCCATGAATGAAGAAATGGCATCATTAGAAAAGAATGATACCTGGAGTTTGGTGCCCTTGCTTAAAGGTAGAAAAGTTGTGGGCTGCAAATGGGTATTTAAAAAGAAAATAGGTTTGGATGGTAGTGTGGAAAAATACAAGGCAATGTTGGTTGAAAAGGGTTATTCCCAGGTAGAGGGAATTGATTATGGGGAGATTTTTTCTCCTATAGCTAAGCTGACATCCATTAGATTTCTTTTGTCACTTGCAGTAGCATATGACTTAAAGGTTGGACAGATGGATGTGAAGACATCATTTCTTCATGGTAATCTTGAAGAAGAAATTTATATGTCCCAGCCTGAGCACTTTGTGGAGAAAGGTAAAGAAAGATTGGTTTGCAAGTTGAAAAAATATATGTATGGATTAAAGCAGTCTCCTAGAATGTGGTACTAGAAGTTTGACACTTTTGTTTTGTCATTTGGATTTGTAAGATCAAAATTTGATCATTGTGTGTATTACAAAGCTGAAAGTGATCGAGTTCTTATTATTGCTCTCTATGTTGATGATATGTTGTTCATAGGCAATAGTAAGTTAATGATTTATGATCTTAAGTCTCAGTTGTTTGCAAAATTCAAAATGAAAGATCTTGGTGCAGCAAGGCATATTCTGGGAATGGAAATAACCAAGGACAGAAAGAGTAGAAAACATTGGCTCAGTCAGAGTAAGTATGTTAAGACTGTTCTAGAGAGATTTTGTATGAATGATTGCAAGCAGCTAGTTGTTCCAGTTTTGTAGGGAACGAAGCTATTTGTTGAAGACTGTCCAAAATATCCTATTGAGATGGAGGACATGACCAGTGTACCTTATGCTAGTACGGTTGGTAGTCTAATGTATGCAATGGTCTGTACAAGGCCAGACATTGCCCAAGCAGTGGGAGTACTTAGTCAGTTTATGGCTAATCCTGGAAGGACACATTGGGATGCTGTGAAAAGAGTATTCAGATATTTGAAGGGAACTTCAAAATATGTTTTGTGTTACCATGGGAACTTGGTTGAATCACAGAGGACTCTTAGTATTCGAGGCTATGTGGATTTTGATTGGGTAGGGGACATTGACAGCCGAAGATCCACCAGTGGATATATTTTCATGTTGAATGGTGGTGCAGTGAGTTGGATGAGTAAGCGGCAGGTTGTAGTCACTTTGTCTACTATAGAGGCAGAATACATGGCAGCAACACATCCCTGTAAAGAAGCAATTTGGTTAAAACATTTGTGTTCTAACATTGGTTTTTATGTAGGGAAAATAACAATTTACTGTGACAGTCAGAGTGCTATTTGTTTGGCAAAGAATCCCACTTTCCATGCCAGGATTAAACATATAGATGTATAGTATCATTTTGTATGAGATATGGTGGAGGATGGAAAGGTCTCTTTAGAAAAGGTGGATACTCTAGAGAATGTTGTAGATGCATTGACGAAGCCAGTGAGCACAGACAAATTCAGGTGGTGTGCCAATTCAATGGGCCTTAGTGCCCATGAATTCCAATAGTTATGTTGTGCTCTGGAGGTGCCTGTGTGATCTTCGTCAAGTGGGAGTTTGTTGGAATTGTGTGCCTCAATCTCACAGGCTAAAACCTCTGAAAGAGCAAGTTGGTATGACATATTTATTGTATGGCCGAATAGTAGTTGTGCAACCTTGTGGAATGTTCAGGTCGTCGAGACCTTGATGATGTCTTACCGACTAGAGCTATCGCTATGACTTGTGGTGATCGGTGTAACCCTCTGCCGAGTGGGTTGGTCTGGCTGACGTTTTGGTTCTTAGCGGATGTCGGAGAGACTCATGGCGAATGATGTTATCGGGGAGACTCTTGGCTGAAAGTTTTTCTTCGGTATGAAGTCTTAGCAATGTGAGATGTCTCGCCGATAGTTATACACTTGGAGTCATCGGGGTAACATAAGGGTTCGGTAAGAAATCTTGGCGACAGATGTTTGTCTCGCTAATGCTTTGGCTATTGTCAGTATGACTTCTGGAGAAAGGTGGTCTTGGGGTAACATGGAGGCTTCGGTAAGAACTCTCAGTGATGGATGAAATCTCGCTAATGGTAGGACATTTCAGAGTAACATGGTTGTCTTGATATGATCTCTTGGCGAATAGCTATAGTCTCGCCAATGGGAATTCTAATGTCTAAGTGACTTTTGAACTTTGGTATGACCTCTCACCAAATAGCGATAGTCTTTCCAAATAGCGCTACATGTGATGATCATTAGTACGATGTCTCAGCGATATGATTATGTTTTTCTGACAGCTTGTGAACTCAGTGTAACCTCTTGTCAAAGATGATGACTCTTGGCGATATTGACAGTTGGGCTTTGTGGAATTAGGGAGACATGGCTAGTGTCTCACTGACATGTGAACACTGTTTGAATGCCTTGACCGATTGAAAGACTATCCTACGTGGTGTGACTTCGACCAATCAGGAAGCAGAATAGGAACCTCTAGCAGTTGGACTGTTGCGGTTGTTACTGAGACAAAGATCAACAGACCAGGGTTGACATGGATATACTCTGAGATCAAAGATGATGTTCGGTTCAATGAATGGTTGGATGAGCAGTTTGATGAGTGATCAGTGTGAATTCAATTATGAGAGCATTATAATTTGAATTTTCTTTACAAAGTTGATCATTGTGTATGCTATTGTAATTTGACATCAAAGAGTGAAGCCCGTACTCTGTATGTAATTTTGTTTACTGTAATACAAAGGGGTTTTTCTTGGTGTGGTGGGTTTTTCTCCCGTAAGGGTTTTCCCACATAAATCTATTGTTCATGTGCGTATAGTCATTTCTTTGTTTCTGTTATTTCTTTCAAGTGTATCTTATTTGGACTGTAATTGAAAATTTAAATGCACCTCTGCATTCTTCCCTAAGGTTTTGATGTTAGGAGAGTTGTTTCCGCGCCTTAGATTTCCTTACAATTGTAAGAGGAGGATGCTTTTTCATCATTATGTTGTTGGAAGGGTTGTGTGTATATGCCTAGTTGCTCATTTGGGGAGTTTTGATTTTGAATTTTAATTTCTCCCTTGTCAGTAAGGTCTTGAATATAGTTATTCAATTTCATACATTCGATGGTACTATGGCCCTTGATTCAATGGTATTCACAATATTCATCCTCTCTATACCATTCTAGTTTTGGTTTTCTTTCATCAAGGAGTGTGGCAATTAGAAATTTAATTAAGTTCTCTTGTGCAAGTTTATGAAATATAACATCAAGAGGTTCTCCCAAACGGGTGTATTTGTGCTTGGTTAGATTTGTTTGTTTGTGTTTTCCTTGGGGGATGGTAATAGTATAGGTGTTGCCTTGTTGTTGTGATGTTTAGGTATTGTGTGATGGGGTGCTTTGTATATTTTGATCATGTTTTCTACCAGTTACTCCATCATTTATGACATTTTAATTTTTAGACCAATACATTGGTTTATCATTAGATGATTGGGTGTTATCTTTTTTATTTTTACAAATTTTGATTGCCCCTTCAACAATTAAATATTTTTCAATGGTTAAACCCTTTTCAATAACTTCGTCAATGTGTTGACACATTGTAGTTGCAAATGTAAGGCTATCTTGGGATTTAATTTTTTTATAAATATGTTAACCATTTTTTTTAGGTACTTGTAGCGGGAATTTACTTGCAAGGTGTCTCCATCTTTGAAGGAATGCGGCAAAACTTTCCCCATTATTTTGGTTTTTTGGGCATAATTTAGCCAAGATTATCTCTTGGTCAATATTGTATGAAAAGTGAGTCACAAATCATTCAGCTGAGTTTGCAAAGGATGTTATAGATCCCTAGGATAAGTGTGAACCATTCTAAGGCTTGACCACCAAGGCTCCTAGGGAATAACCTCATGAGATATACCTCATTGTAACTGAATTTTTGGCATGCCACTCTAAATTCTTTAGATGCTCAATGGGGTTCCCTTTCCCTTTATATTTGTCAAATTTTGGCATTTTGATGTAGAGCATCTACTGACTTCAAAAACCCAAACCACAAACTTGAGAAGAACACTTTAACATTCAACAAAACTCCCTCCATTGAAACTTGATTCCAAGAGGTGATCAATGCACCAAAACACCCAATCAGGTTTCCTAACTCACAACAGACCTTAGTACACCTTAATCATCTTGATTTTGACAGAAACAAAACAAAAATACTCTCTTACAACACTGTTTTACCCGATTCTTAGTTGCTTGCACCAATGGACCAATATTGCTTGTAGTAGTCCATATTGATAAGATCAGGTATATCTCCTAAATAAAATTGAGTCTCCACAAAAAAATTACATTTCCAAGAACCCTTTATTTCATATTTTAACATATCAAAAACTTGAATGGAGTTTTTTTGAAAGGTGTACCCTTAATTTTGACTATCCCGCAGTAATAGGTTACAAATAGGCCTAATTTTCAAAGAAAGTACTCACTAACACACTCCTTAACCTTAAATGACTATAAAAATACCTTCAATAGGTCAGAAAACTCATAAATCCATAATCTTTATCAAAGATATCACTCACCAAAGCAGCAAAACATAAAACCCTCGCTCAATGCTTAAAACTATATTCAAATAGTGAGAGTTTATTGAAAATATACATTCCAAACCTCCATACACCTTGTCACCACTTTAAACATCTTGAAATAGGTCTGCACAAGCTAAATTAACTGTCTCCCAACCTTTACCACTATCATTTCTTCGTATCTTAACCTAAAGGCATCCATTCTTGCATGGAAAACATTGAAAATCATCAGGAGCATAAGCATGTCTTCTGTATTTTTCCTTCCCCTATATCTACCAACATACACAACACAAAAAACACCCTAAATTAACCCATTCCACTAATTTACAATGCCTAAATTGGTGGAATGGTTGTTAAATTCAATTTAGACTCTCAAAACCCTTGATTTGAGGGTTTCAAGCAGTTTTATGTAGAATTGCTCTTAAAACCTCAAGACTTAATAAAAATTCTTCAAATATTCTTCCAAGTAGAATCTAACACCATATACTATGAAATATAATTAATAATATAGCCTAAGAAATACTGTACAGTCCATACAAGGCCTGAAAATCAAGAAGTAAACGTTGTCTTGGAAGAACAAAGTACTTTCATTAAAAAAATTCCTTCAAAATACAATCTCTCCTACTTTTCTCACCTTCCCAAGGATCTTATACGATATTTACATCAATTTTATTTCCTTTCAAATCAGTTACAACTAACCTACTAACTCCTTTTACAAGAATGACTCTTCATCTTCCCGACTTTTCAACTTCTTACAATTTTGCAATTTTTTGCATTTTTGCAACAAAAGACAACTTTTTGCACTTTGACTCCTTTTACCTACTAGAAACCTAATAGAGACTCAAATAAATTTGAATTGGTCTAAACATGTCCTTTTACATGCATTACATGATTGAATATTTAAATTTTACGTGATTTCCTATTGGAGGCATAACTTCACTAGGTGCTCCTACACCAAACAACCGACCTGAAAAAGACCTCAAGTCCCTTTGAGGACTAATTTTCATCAAGCTTTCTTCTTTATAGCTACATACCTTTACCAATTATGTCTTGGACTGCTCTCTCTTTACTCTTGTTGCACTCTTGAGATCATACACTTGCCTTTTCCAAACACCTTCAATCACTTCATCTTTTTTATCTCATCCCTACCATCAGGTTCTCTGCCCAATAACCTTTGTATTCTTAGATTCCAAACCATTGTCTTGACAGTATTTAACTGCCCTCTAATCTCTTTTCCAATCAAAGGACATAGTATTGTACTTACTATGCTTTTACCATTCTTTTCTAAGCATTCTTTCCTCTCTTCAATCAATTCATCCTTGACCTTCTCTTAACTTGCTTCTCATCATCTCTTCATCTTTTCCAATCATTGTATCACTCTTCAAATTGACTTTCAACTTTTGTAATGGCTGCAAACTCTTCAAGTCGTTTCAGACAGATATCCATCTCCCTCACTATTCACCACACAATCTCTCAAACCATCCATCTACCCAACAGTAGATCCTGGATGATGCACCTACCACTCTTTCTCTTAGTTGTGTCACTCTCTTTGCACCTTCTCCCCATCTTAGTCTTTGTTGGAGGACATTGAACATAGACCTCATCCTTTTCTGTAACCAACACATCTTCTTACTCTCTTTCTTGCAGCTTTAAGATGGATCAAGCACCTGCAACCAACAACTTAACAAACCACCAGATCAACCAGCTCTGATACCAATTGATGTAGAGCATCTACTGACTTCAAAAACCCAAACTACAAACTTGAGAAGATCACTTCAACATTCAACAAAACTCCCTCCATTAACACTTGATTCCAAGAGGTGATCAATGCACCAAACCACCCAATCTAGTTTCCTAACACACAATAGACCTTAGTATACCTTAATCATCTTGATTTTGACATAAACAAAGCAAAACTACTCTCTTACAACACTGTTTTACTAGATTTTCAGTTGCTTGCACCAATGGACCAATATTGCTTGTAGTAGTCCATATTGATAAGATTGGGTATATCTCCTAAAGAAAATTGAGTCCCCACAAAAAAATGGCATTTCCAAGAACCCTTTATTTCATATTTTAACATATCAAAAACTTGGATGGATTTGTTTTGAAAGGTATACCCTTAATTTTGACTGTCACGTAGTAATAAGTTCCAAATATGCCTAATTTTCAAAGCAAGTACTCACTAACACACTCCTCAACCTCAAATGACTATAAATAGACATTCAATAGGTCAGAAAACTCATAAATCCACAATCTTTATCAAATATATCACTCACCAAAGCAGCAAAACATAAAACCCTTGCTTAATGCTTAAAACTATGCTCAAATAGTGAGGGTTTATAGAAAATATACATTCCAGACCTCCATACACCTTGCCACCACTTCAAACATCTTGAAATAGGTCAACACAAGCTAAATTAACTATCTCCCAACCTTTACCACTATTATTTCTTCTTATCTTAACCTATAGGCATCCATTCTTGTATGGAAAACATTGAAAATCATCAGAAGCAATAGCACATCTTTTGTATTTTTCCTTCCCATATATCTGCCAACATACACAACACAAAAAACACCCTACATTAACCCATTCCACTGATTTACAAATCATAAATCAGTGGAATGGTTGTTAAATTCAATTTAGACTCTCAAAACCCTTGATTTGAGGGTTTCAGATAGTTTTCTGTAGAGTTGCTCTTAAAACCTCTAAACTTAATAAAAATTCTTCAAATATTCTTCCAAGTAGAAGCTAACACCATATACTATGAAATATAATTAAGAATATAGCCTAATAAATATCGTACAGTCTGTACAAGGCCTAAAAATCAAGAAGTAAATGTTGTCTTGGTAGAATAGAGTACTTTTATTAACAAAATTCCTTCAAAATACAATCTTTCCTAATTTTCTTGGCTTCCCAAGGCTCTTATATGATGTTTACATCAATTTTCTTGACTGCCCCATCAGTTACAACCAACCTACTAACTCTTTTTACAAGAATGACTCTTCGTCTTCCTGACTTTTCAACTTCTTACAATTTTGCAATGTTTTGCATTTTTGCAACAAAAGACAACTTTTTGCACTTTGACTCCTTTGACCTCCTAGAAACCTAATAGAGACTCAAATACATTTGAATTGGTATAAACATGACTTTTTACATGCATTACATGATTGAAGATTCAAATTTTACATGATTGCCTATTCGAGGCATAACTTCACTAGGTGCTCCTACACCACATTTCATAATCTTTAGGGAAGGGGATGACAAGTATGGATTGGTTAAATGGGTAAGGGAATATATCCTCATACCTATAAGTCTTCCTTTCTTGACGGGTTTGGAGCCCTTGTATCACATCCTTCATTTTTTGCAACTCTCTGGCTACGTTAAAACTATTGAGTGGGGGGTTTTGGAGTAAGTGGTTTTACATGTATTGGTATGAAGGTGTTAATGGGTGATTGTTGATGTATTGGTTATTTTGTGTATGGCTAGGTGTTAAGGGTGGATTTTTTATGTATTGATTATATTGAGAGTTCGATGTTGAAGGATTATTAGGAGGTGGAGGTGGGGGATTGTTATATAAGGTATGTTGAGGGTTAGAGGTTGGGGGATTATTGATATTATTAGGAAGTGGGGGTGGAGGATTGTTATATAAGGTGTGTTGAGGTAAGGAGTTAGAAATTGGGGGATTATTGGTGTTATGTGGGGGATTATTAGGAGGTGGGTATGGGGGGTTGTTTATTAATTTGTTTAGTGGTGGAGGTTGAGAGACATTAGGTCCTTGTTTAGTAATTTAATTGGCATGGATGGTTGAGGTAGGAAGAGGTTGTGTTGGTATAGTTGGGTTAGTGGGCTAATAAGTGACATGAGTGTTGGGAGGGATGGTGACCCTTAAGTGTGATGGAAGTTTAGGTAAATTCTTAAAAGGTTGTGTTGTTCTTGTGGAGTGAGGTTGATTGGTATCTGGTTGTGTTGTGTTTGTGGAGGTGGTTTGATTGGTATTGGGTTGTGTACCAAGGACATGATTAAAGAAATTGGTGGATTATGAAGGGTTATTGGAAGGTTCACCATTCCTTAGTTGTGAAATGTTAAGGGAAGAAGGTATTTTAGCCCCTTGATCTATGAGGTTGAGCACAAGTTGTTCTTCGCCATGTAGAAAGAGTCTCTCCATCATTTCTTGATTATGAGGATTGGTAGAAAATTCCCTTAGTCTAGTGGATTCTTCTTGTGCATCTACCATTTCTTCATGGGGTGTTTGTGTTTGGGATGAGTTGGTGTTGAAAAAGGTTTCTCCTTGGGAATCCATTATTTTCTTTTCTTGTGATCTAGTGATTGGCATGCAAGACAAGGATCTCTTTAGATGGTGGGTGGGTGTTTTTGGGGGGGACTTTGGACTTGGATTTTATTTTAGAAAACTTTGGACTTTGGACTTGGTTTAGACAATAATGGATGATTGGATGAGATTTAGTTGATAGGCCTTGTGGATGTTGAATGTGATTAATATTGATTGATTGGATGATTAGTTTAGGATTGGGTGATTGATTTAGGATGATTAGTTAACAAGGGTAGAACTTGGATGGAGTATATGTGCAAAATCATTTTTTTACAACAATAATTACAACCTAGATCCTTAAGATGTGGAGGATTGGGATTTTATCTTTGCTTACTTAGGATAGGCAAGTTCCTAATCAAGGTTAGATAATGGATGTTTTTGAAAAATATAACTCAAGCGAGCCAAATCCTCAAGCTAAATAATCCAAAAGGATGTGTTAACCAAGGATGTAACTTAAGATAGGCAAGTTCTTAAGCTACCCCTAGATTAGGAAGATGATTAAGGATCAAAATTAAATCCTAATGATAAATTTGATTTGCAAGGATAATGATGGGATTGGGTGGAGGTTTTTATGGGATAATTTTAGATGATAAGGAATGGATTAAGATATGTGACCTAAGGTGACCGAAGATGATGAGATGATGAAAGGGGGTTGATACCAAGTCCAAGATGATTATGGAAAAGATAATGAAAATAATGAGGGTGATGAAAATGAGGGGGATAGTAAGATTATGATGGAGAGATTAGGGACTTATCCTAAGTAGGTGGGGGATTGGGGATGAAAATGGCAAGGTTTAGGTATGGTAATGAGCTAGAAAATGGTGGGCTAAATGATGGTTAGGAAATGATTGAGTTGCAAAATTTATCAGACTAACTAGGCAACCCTACGAGGTTATTGTCAGGAGCCTCAAGTTTTATGCCAAACACAGGTGCAAATTTATATACAAAGCCAAATATAGGAACAATTTCAAAGGACACAAGCACATGTATTTCTAGTAGAAGCGCAGAATGATAGTGGTGATAACGTAGAACGCAGGTGCATGTATTTAAGGTGTGGGTGCAATAGTTTTTGACAGAAGCATAATAATTTTGGTCACAAGTGCAGGTATTTAAGGTGTAGGCACAATGGTTTCTAATAAAAGCATAACAGTTTTGGTCACAGGTGTAGTTTTCTAGTCTGACTATTATGGTAAGATATTTAGCGAACAATAAAACACAATAGCCAAATTTGATCAATTTTTGCAAGGTATGATCAATCCTTAGCCCCTTGGTTGATTCATCTCCATTGCAAAAGAAGACACTTCAAGCACTTGTTGACAAATCTAAATTATTCAAGCAGGTTTATAGACTAGTGCAAACCCACCACCCAAGCAAGCTTGAGTTAATACTCCTTGATACTCGGGTGAGGAACCCTTTCTCATGAAAGTGGATAGGTAGAGATCCAATGACACAAGGTCGTCAACAAACACCATGGGAACACCTTCTCTCTCTCCTTGGGATACTTTCAAGACCACCTAAATATTTATATCTCAACCTAAGGGATTACATGGTGAGTAACTTCAGGGTACAATAAAGATCCCTTACACTACACTAGCTATGTTTAAAGGCCTTATCTAGGTTAGACAATGTTTTTCTAAGGCATCATCTAAACACCAAGAGGATGTGTGAGGCACAGCCGTGAACACTAGTCCATCACAAGTGTGAGTTGGGAACTTTCGGTAGGAAATCTTAGACCAACCCTTCACTCCTAGCTTGGAATCACCCTAAGTAATCGGAGCCTCACCAATTACAATACAACTAGATTAGGGTACAAATTTCATTCTCCCCCCTTTTTATTGTAAGATCTGAAGATATCAGCTCAACACCCAAAACCACTTGCAAAAACAATAAAAATCTTCTATAAGAGCATATGCAAGAAAATGAGCTTGCTTGATATTAAGACCTATCAAATGATGAGGTATCAAGTATATTACCAATGAGTACAAGCACTTTCCTTATATAGGAAAGTTTGAAATGTAGTAATGAACATGATGTTGATAAATGTGATAATCCTATGACATGAGACAACTAACAAACTAACTACCTAGGAATCATGTAAAATAGCTAGATAAGATAAGTTCTAGAAAAGCCAACTAAGACTTCTAGAAAGA
Organism: Sequoia sempervirens; assembly: GCA_007258455.2. Classification (NCBI taxonomy): domain Eukaryota; kingdom Viridiplantae; phylum Streptophyta; class Pinopsida; order Cupressales; family Cupressaceae; genus Sequoia; species Sequoia sempervirens. The sequence continues at coordinate 2,988,423 of VDFB02047397.1, forward strand.
ATCTTATATCCTATCACCTAGAAAATGATACCTAGGAATAAATGAATGCCTAAGTAAACTTATGTAAGTGTAATTAAATAATTAATTACACCAACATTTATACCTTGCATAGTAACACATGGTTGAGGTCATCCCCCAGGGTGATGCAATCCCTAGGGAGGCCCCCTAAAGGGAAAGGTATGTTAGGTGCTTTTGTTGGTGTAAATAAAGTCTTGTACCTAGTTAATTCATTACTAGGGGACTTATTTGCACATGTTAAGTTTACTTAGGTCCTAGGAAGGAATCTTCCTAGAAGGTGTTAGTTGTCATTAGTTGTTATCCTATCCTTTTAACAACTACTACATGTGAACCTAGGAAAGTGTGATTAGTTGTCTCATGTCATATGATTAAGACACTTGTCATAATCCTATGACATCTTTTATCTCACCTTGGCTATATAGCCAAGGGGTATCTCTCATTGTACACATCACAATCATATCATTGAATCATATTGATAAGAATACAGTTTATTCTTGTCACATTCTACTCTCTCTTTTTGTACTTTCCATTTGGTCTCAAGATCTTGGAAGCCATAGCCAATTCTAACATGGCATCAGAGCTATATCTCAGCTCTAACATGGTATTAGAGTGGGTTGGGTGCCATTGGAGAGTCTTTTTCTGAAGAGAGATACCAAATTTTGGAGGGTTCCATTTTTGGCTCTTTATTGCATGTTCAAATCAAAGCTTGTTGGTGCAAATCTAAGCTCACCATTGCGTCTACAAGGTTTGAGAAAGTTTATTTTTCCTTTTGTTTCGTCCAAATCATACATACGAGGCCAAATCTATGAGGGTTTGAAGCTGAAGAGTGGTTGCCAGATCCAGAAGGTAGTTGCAATTTTCGAGCATTTTGGGTCAAATCCAACATTGTCGTCACATCCAAAAGGGCCAAAAATCCTAAGATAGACTACCAAATCGTCCAAATTGGAGCAGTTGTCCAATGAGGCAAAAAAAAAATTCCTAGGGATCCGTACGGACCCCCAGGTCATCATTATTGCACGGTACAATTTTTTCAAAAAAAAAATTAGATTGAAATTTTTTTTAGAAAAATTAAAAATTTACCAAATGTTATTCATTGTAAAAAAAATTTCTTAAAAAATCAAAAATAAATTAAAGGAGGACTTTATTAGTCTGTATTTTTTTCAGTTTGCAGTACTTGACTGCACAGGGTACCGCATGGTACCAGACCCCTCCGCGAGTGCCATGTTGTGCCACCACGACCCAATTTGCACCCGCCACGTGGGCCTTGCAATCCCAGCAAAGGCAGCTAGAAATCCAAAAAAAAGGCCAACAGATATTTTTCAACCGACAGACCCCCACATTCAATCCACAGGCTTTCTTTATCAGGAAGTTGGCTTCATCATTCAACGAATCTAGCGGCATGTAAAGTTTGCAGAATATTCTCTCCAAAAGATTCTCCTTGAGAATATTCTACGTAGATTCTGATTCCGCAAATATTCCATCTGCTCTGAATCATATTCGCTTTTGACGTGCAGGAGGTCGTCAAATTTAATCGAGCAAACTACTAACATCATCAATGACATTAATATCCTAAAAAAAAAATTGCCCACTCATGGATGAGCTTTTCATTTTTGTACTTGATTTTCAAATGCTTTTTGATACTTTGGATGGCTTCTTGATAGGTATTAGAGGAAGCTTCTTTGTCTTCAGAGGGGATATCACTATCTTTGGATCATTTTCTACATTCATCTCTACTAGATGTTGGATTTTCCTCTTCAACAGTGTGGCCTAGAACACCTATTTGGAGTGTGTCAGATTTCAGCATTGACATGGAGAAACTTGAGCATGCTTTAGAGACATCATCCATCATCCATCTTCTAGACATCCTGCATACATCCATGGTTTTGTTTCTTCCTAAGGGGAGGAATGTTGTTCGGCGAGATTGGATCATCTTCAACACTCAATGTCAAGCTTCCGCCATCATTGCAAGAGACTCAACATTGAAGGGGGGCTGTCTTGTCTCTCTTCTACTTCTCTCTTATGGGGGGGGTATTTTTCCTCACATGAGGTTTTTACCTTCTCATGCATCATTGAGAGCATTTCTATTTTGTATTTCATCTCTCTTTTGGGGAGGATTTTTGTCCCACTAGTTTTTCTCCTTTTTTCCGTTTGTGAGAGATTGCATTTCATTTGCATATGTACATGCGTACCTAACATGGCCTAGTACCCAAGACCCATCCTTGCTAGGTTTTTTTGTTGGTGTAAATAAAGTCTTGTACCTAGTTAATTCATTACTAGGGGACTTATTTACACATGTTATGTTGACTTAGGTCCTAGGAAGGAATCTTTCTAGAAGGTGTTAGTTGTCATTAGTTGTTATCTTAGACTTTTAACAACTACTACATGTGAACCTAGGTAAGTGTGATTAGTTGTCTCATGTCATATGATTAAGACACTTGTCATAATTCTATGACATCTTGTATCCCACCTTGGCTATATAACCAAGGGGTATCTCTCATTGTACACATCACAATCATATAATTGAATCATATTGATAAGAATACAGTTTATTCTTGTCACATTCTATTCTCTCTTTTTGTACTTTCCATTTGGTCTCAAGATCTTGTCAACCATAGCTAATTTTAACATGGTATCAGAGCTATATCTTAGTTCTAACAGTTTTTTATCCCTAAGATTGCACAAAGCGCGAGGAGAGAGCATACACACAAAACTATCACACCTTATGTTTACATAAAACAATATAAAAAAAATGGAGAAATGCAAAGATTTATGATCCCCAAGATCACTCTAAGTGTGAGGGGAGAGCATACATTTATTGCACCCCTCCAAACATGGAACACAAATTCATTATCCCACTACTCTAACTTTAGTGCCTAATTTAGTTGGAAAAAAAATTCTTCTACAAACGTCCTACAAAACCATAGATTAGTAGTTTGGTTTGTTTAATCTTGGACAATTTCATTAGCTACACCACTTGTTAGTTCAATTCATTAGCTCAAAAAACCATGAAATATGAAAGTAAACAAAATCATAGCTTTACAGTCAAACCAAATCAAAAGCACAAAACTACAAAAAAATAGATTTTATACAAAAAGAAAAAGTGTCGAAATAGAGAAAACTATGCCTACACTAGTAAAACAAGTTTGCACAATTTTAGCCTATATGTCGATTATACCAATTATGTATTTTTGAATAATGCCACCTACTGTTGTTTTCCACATTAATTGATTATGCCAAAAAACCAAAAAAATTAAATGAACCTAAATGTGATAACCCTTCTATCTTAAAGCGGAAGCATCACTCTGTAAAATAGAGATGCAAAAGGTCAATGTGCATGCGCAGCAGGTTGTGATAGAGGCACCACAATTTTCTATGCAAATTCTGAAATACAAAGCAGAAGCGCCGCAAGTCAACATGTAACAATTTTTTGCACAAGCACAAAAAACTGGGACGTAAACAAGAAAAGAAAAAATACAAAATTTGAGTTAAAATGTGAATTCCTTGACCTTTAAGGTTTAATTTTAAAAGTATAAATCGAAATGTGAGTTGTGAAAACTAGTGATCTTGCTTAACCTATGCAGATTTTAGATTGTTTTTAAGTTGTAGGTAAATTCTTATTTTGTATCTTAGTGAAATTTTTAGTTGTGACAAAAGAAAATATAGCTTGCACAAAAACCACTAGGACAGGATTTTAAGTTAGATAAAAATTTAGTTGCAAGCATATAATACCCAAAACAAAGACCTACAATATAAAAAATCATCAGCAAAGCAAAAGGTAGTGAGAGAAAACACAGGTGCTAAGATTGTGAACATAGGCGATATAGGTCGCAACGCAGGTGCCATGATTTTGAGAATGGGTGTAACTATTTAGAGCTTAGGCATCAAGATTAGAGACCTAAGCGCAATGAATTGAAGTAAAAATGTTGCTCTACAGAAGCTGAGACCTACAAAATTTAACCTTCAAATAACTTATACAAAAAGTTAGTAAAAGGGACATGGGTCCCATCAGACATGCCAAATTGTGAGGGGATAAATTAGCATAAAAAATAAAAGTAACACAAATAACATGAATTCAAATGCATAATCAAAGCTATACCTTCAATAGCCCTCCATGGATTGAGCTCAAGAATGCACCCAAGTCTTGAAGATTTTCTCAATTGCTTATGAATGTGGATTTCTCACCAAAATTCCAACATAATAAGGCTATGTGGATTCAAGATGGTGAACTAAGGAGATGAAGTTCAATTTATAGAAATTGAAAGGGAAAATGGAGGGATAGGATCGATTGATTGATGAAGGGCTAAGATTGATTGAGAGGGTAAGGTTTGGATTAAGGTTGGGTGGCTTATTAGCATTGTGACAAGTCACTTGGAGAGAGGGAGAGGAGATGAGGAGTGCTCATATATGTGTGAGCACACCTTGAATAGAGAAGCCATTAATTTTGGATGTTAGGTTAAGAGAGTGTATGAGTTAAATGGGATAGGTGGGATCTCACACGTGTGAGAGGAGGTGAGAGAGAGACTTATGACACTTGTCATTATGTGAGATATTCAAGCCAAAAGACTATGATGGGGAAAACATTCAAGTTGGAGGAGCACACTAGAGGAATGTAAGAGGAAGATGGACATAAAGAAGAGTGGTTGCCTTGTAGAAGATATTAGAGAAGCATTCAAATTGAACAGAAAATATGACATTCAAACATAAAATTGTATATATGAAAAGAAACGTGAATCAATTCTAGAATGTGCTCACCATAGAAACTAAATCAAAACATGAAACATTGAAAGTTTAACAAATTGGATCTAAACCACAGAGAAAGCTAAAGTGTAGAAAAAACATGCCTATGTATGTAATGTTATATCATAACCCCCATCTGCCATCACACATGTACAAAATTCCTCTACGGAAAGTATTGTCGGATGGAAAAAATGCACCAACGAAAAGACTTGATGAACAAATGTTAACTCGCCTACCATTGCCTGTCCTGTTGCCAGGAAAACATGTCACCACCGATGAGTTTTCAAAATCATATTTTAGTATGGAAAAAAAGCCCCAAAAATTGAATTCAAAACCATTATTTGCAAATAGCAAAAATCCCAGACGAGGTACCATTTCGCCACCATTTTCCACACTAACGTTTTGCAGGTTGTTGGAGAGCAATGGGAAGGAGTTGCAGGCATTTAGAGGCTGAAGAATTGTGGCCACCCTCCATATAAAAACACATTTTACAAGCATAGACAACTAGCTATCTAGCAAGTGTGTATATCCGCCATAAATATATGTCATTTTACCATTCTGCCTAGGAACTGTGAAGAAATGAATGGCCATTTATTGCGAAGATGGGTTTTCATTGATAGGAAAACAAAGGGTTTTCCTTGAGAAAGGGGTTTTCATTTGAAATACAAAGTTGTTTATTTATTTTTGTGTTAGGTTTTTTTAATTTTCATTTCCTCCCATCTATTGGTTTTGAAATTTTGTGATTTCCGAATGAAATAACTGACAACCCATTGTGGAAATATGAGTGAAATAACTGAATAAAATTTATAGAAACCAAAAACCATGTGGAATATATTACAAGGTTGGAAAATGCAATGTGGGTTCTACAATGAAATGATATATTTTGAGAACCACATAAATCCCAGAATATTGCCATTGTTGTCATTCTTATTTTGAAGGTTGCACAATTTTCCTTGGGAAATGTGTTTTCATTTGAAATGTAAAGTTGTTTAGGTGTTTTTGTGTTGAGAGTTTTTTAATTTCGGTTTCCTCTCGTCTGGTGGTTTTGAAATTTTGTGATTGCTGAATGAAATAAATGACAACCCATTGTGGAAATATGAGTGAAATAACTAAATAATGCTTATAGAAACCAGAAACCATGAAAAATATATTACGAGGTTGGAAAATGCAATGTGGGTTATGAAATGAAATGATATATTTTGAAAACCACATAAAGCCCAGAACATCGCCATTGTTGACATTCTTATTCGAAATGGACAAAAATCCCAAAACGTGGCATTCAAAATCATAATTTGCAAATAGAAAAAATCTCAGACGAGGTCCCATTTTCATTTCCATTTTATACACTGACGTTTTGGAAAACACACTATCTCCTAAAACCCTTTTTGTTCTAAAACCCTTTACAAGTAACAACCCAATTGGTTACTCACCCCTCACCTCAATTTGGTATGTTTTGTGATTTTCTTGAGAACTTTTTGTGAATTAGATAGCAAGAATGTAATGAAATTGGAAAACAGTAGGTATTATGAAACCTGCAAGACATAGTGTTGGAAAACACATTGTCCCATGTCAATTAGTTTGTTATGAAGAGTTTTGTTTCATTATGATCCAAGAATCTAATGAAGTCCACTTTCAAATATTTGAACAACTCTTTTCTATAGTCCAAATTTCATTTCACTTTCTTCATTTGATTGGAACAAATAAAATGCTCGCATTATTAGCAGTGTTGGAAAACAAATTGTCTCCTCTCAATTGCAGAGGGTTTTACAACACTATATGGGTTCCCTGTTTCTTAACACCTAGGGTTTTCCAACATGAATTTTTACAAAATAGAATGAATGTCTTGGAAATCTTTTGTAATTTAGACAGTGTGAATGTATTGAAAGGCCCCTTCAAAATTTATAAAGAATTTTCGTTTGAGTAAAAATTGCATTTAAATTTCGTATGATTGAAAAAAAAAGTGCACAAAATATTTGTAATTTGGAAAACACAATGTGGGTTTTCAGTTATTTGAATCTCCTTGTTTAAATGTAAAGGGTTGTCTCACAATTAGTTGCTTGCTTCTTAAAATGTAAGGTTTTGCAACATGGAATTTTACAAAACAATATGAATGCCTTGAAAATCACACCTTCCATTGTTGTGTTTATTTTTTCAACTTTGTGTCTTTTAGATTGTAGTTATCTATCAATACCATTAATTAAAATAATCAAAATGACATTTCACTTTCCTCATCTAATTAGACCAAATAAAATGCTCACATTGTTTGCAGTGTTGGAAAACACATTGTCTCCTCTTAGTTATTCCCTCATGGAAATTTTTTGTTTTGTTCACTCCAAAAATGTAATGAAATCCACCTTGATCTTTTAGAACAATTATTTGGTGATGTAAATATGGCACTTCCGTTTTTTCATTTGATTGGAACAAATAAAATGCTTGCATCATTTACAGTGTTAAAAAACACAATGTCCCATGTTAGATAGTTCATTATGAAAAGTTTTGTTTCATTATGCTCCAAGAATGTAATGAAGACCACTTTGAAGTTTTTTAACAACTCTTTGCTACAATCCAAATTTCATTTCACTTTCTTCATCTAATTGGAACAAATAAAATACTCAAATTATTTGCAATGTTGGAAAATACACTATCTCCTCTTAGTTATTCCCTCATGAAAATTTTGTGTTTCATATGCTCAAAAAATGTAATGAAGTCCACCTTCATATTTTAGAAAAACTCTTTGTGACATAAATATGGCATTTCTCTTTCTTCATCTAATTGGAACAAATAAAATTCTTGCATTATTTGGAGTGTTGGAAAACACACTATCCCATGCCAATTAATTCGTTACATGAAAAGATTTGTTCGAGTATTTTGGAGCTAAAAAAAATCTATTTAGAAAACTCATTGTCCTATGTCAAAATTTTTATTTAGAAAACTCACTATAATGTGTCAGCTAGTTTTGTCTAAGCATTTTATTTGTTTGAAATATAAAATATAGTATGAATTGTTGGAAAACACTGTGTCCCATGTCAATTAGTTTAGTGCGAGCATTTTATTTGCTCTGAATTATATTCTGCATTTATTTTTAAAGCATATGAGGAAATTGAAATCCAAATTTTTGTGTAATAGTTGCTTTAAATTTTGAAGGTCAATTGACTTCACTACATTCCTATTGTCTACAAAACTAAAGGTTTTCATTAGACTCATGTTGTCTACATTTAATTCTATGAAACTAATAACTTGTAATTTTATGAAATTACCTAACATTATTGTCCTTTTTAGAGAGAGTACAAAATTAATTTTAATAATCTTCCTCTTGAAAAACAATTTTTGATGCACTTCCAATCAATGTTGACCACAATTTGGGTAACTCCTGTTTTATCTCATTGAATCAAAATTAGGAAAGCATAGTTATCGAAGGTGTGTTGATAATTGAGTGGAATGCATTAAATGTCACTTGAAGAGTAGGAATATTCAAATTCCTATGTACTATTTTTTAAAAGGATAATAATTTAGGGAAGTTCGAGAAATTTTTTTGATGGACAAGACAATTTCGTGGAATGTGTCGTAGGAAAACTACAAGTTATTAGTCTGGCACGTGACACTTATGAAGCTTCAAAAGTAATAAATAAAATAGTTATTATAGTTCATAGTGGAATATATACTATGTTGTAGAAGATATTCATGATAGAATTTACTTGTTCAACTCCATCCATAGCAACATCTCTCAATTTCTTTCCCTACAGAAATTGTCGTGCAATACAAAACATCTTCAATTTGTCTACTTGTGCATTGCTATTTTCCCTTTGCTTATAATGTGCATGCACCTTCCTCGACTTCACAAGAGCATGGAGGATCTTTTCAGTCAATAAATTAGGTATCTCACTCATACTGCTCTGCTTCTTTTCAAATGTTTTTAGAGAAGAATCATTTTTCATTCCATGCATTCTAATACCTGCTACCTCTAGTTCTACATTTCCATTTTCCATCTTCACATTGTGCACATGCTCCTTCATCAAATTTCGAAGAGGAGAAACAATCTCTTCATTCAATACATTATCTATCTCATTCACTTTGGTTTGCTTCTTTTCAAGTGTTTTTAGAGAAGATTCATTTTCGATTACATACTTTCTACTACCTGTTGGTCGAGTTATTCATTTCCATTTTTCGATTGTACATACTACACATGCACCTTCCTCAACTTCTAAATAGTGGGGAGAATCTCTTCACTCAATACATTGTCTTTTATCTATCTCATTCAATGTGGTATGCATAAGTTTCGAAGGTGATCTTCATTACATTCTTATTGTGGACTAAACAAATCTTTTTTCATTATGTTCATATAGTCTATATATAACTACATGTTGGAAAACACCGGGTGTATAATTAATTTGAGGTGAGGGGTGACAAACCAATTGGGTTGTTACTGCATTAATCAAAAAGGTTTTGATAACATTCTTACTATTTTCTAAAATTACAGGTTGGAAAACACTAGGTGTTATAAAACATACAACCCACATACCATTCTAAAACCCTTTACAAGTTGCAACCCAATTGCTTAGTCCCCCTCACCTCAATTTGGTATGTTTTTTGTATTCCCCACCTGCAACTCCTCCCCATGCTTGTGCAAGCCACAAGGCCTAGTTTTATTGGCTGACAAGAAGTGGGAAAACTGACCTGACGGTGTTGTTATCTCCTTGCTACCATTTACCTAATGTTTTCTCCCATCTTTCAGTTTTATCCCCCATCTGATGAGCCCCGCACTACATCGTCTCATCATGTTATGTATGTTTCTATGTATGGTTTCATGCATTTTTGTATGTACATAGGTGCATTTTTTCTAGAGATTAGCTTTGTCCCATTACATTCTTACTATGTACTAAACAAAAAAATTTCATTACGTTCTTATTGTCTATATATAACTGCATGTTGGAAAACATTGGGTGTCTAATCAAATTGAGTCAAGGAGTGACAAACCAATTGGGTTTTTAGTGTGTTGATCACAAAAGGTTTTGAATACATTCTTATTGTTTTCTAAAATTCCAGGTTGGAAAACACTGGGTGTTATAAAACCTACAACTCACATACTATTCTAAAACCCTTTACAAGTAGCAACCCAATTGCTTAGTCTCCCCTCACCTCAATTTGGTATGTTGTGGTTTCCCCACATGCAACTCCTCCCTGTGCTCTTCACCCTTTAGGTTTGAGCATGAAGATTGAAACAAAGAGTGTTATCCAATGTGTAATTATTTTGTGCATTATCATATTTAACCAATGTGATCACCTACTATTTTTTGGTCAATCAAGGTGATCACCAAGGTTTTCATTGACTTCTTAGCCTTTATTCCTGAATAGTCGATGCACACTATTCTTTGTAGCCAATGTGTTGCAATAATCTATATTTTTTTAGCTCTCTGTACAAGTAATGATATAAATAGAAGTTTGAAAGTGGTGCATGGTATCTTTCTTGTTTGTATTGTCTTCTGTTATTGATTATGCAAGTTATGGCCTCTTTCATATGCTAGGAGAGATGAGTTTGAGATATATCTGAATGAACATTCAGTACTTCACAATTCTAGCAAAATGGAAAAATGGAAAATATAATTGTTGATATATATTACTAGTGTTAGAGATAGGTTAAATCGGAAATTAAATTCCCATTGTACAGTTTAATATGTTTGTTTATTGTCTATACAGTTGGCATGTTGCAATCAGCACAACATATAATCCAATATCAGTGAAGTTTGGAATGAAGTGAATTCTTTGTGGTACCAAATGTCTTTAATTTTCCATTTTAATCTATCACCAACACTTGTCTTTCTTCCCGGTGGTTGATATAGGTGAGGAAGAAAATTTGAACAAAACAAGGGCAGGTAGATTGAGAAGGACGCTTCAGGAAATGTGAAGCTTCTACACTAAATACAAGTGATTCTAGCTATCATAGCTTGAATTGCACGCATACTAGATAGTTAAATTTCCAAAATTTATTTTGCATTTAGAAGTTTTGATTTATATATAGATGAGATGCTTAGTGTGGGGAATGCAAACAATTTGCAGTTTAATTTAAATAAAATAAATGTTACATTATTGTGTGTGTATTATATCCCAAAATTTTACTTGAATCATGTTTCCTCGTTGAAGTGTGACTGTTGCACAGGAAATGCTTAAAGCATTAGTGAAGGGTGATATTTTATCCTTTTAATTATCCTTCTCATAATTGATTTGTGTTAACTTTAGGATGATTTATGCAACACTACATTGGTATCATTTATCTTCCAAAATAGAATAGGAACATTTGGATCCTTGGTAATTAGATCAGATATATTTGGAAAAGAACATAATATTTATGATTTTACATTAGAGTATTTCTCATTTTAAATAATGTACCTTTGTTTAGTTGTGAAGCATCATTGCATAGTTGGGTTTCATAAGGTTGTGAATAAGGAACATTGTTATTGTAATTTTTTTTACTCGGTATAATATACCATGCAAACTGCAAAGGCGAGGCCATAATAACACAAAAATGGCCATTAGGCTTCCCAAATTTTTTAATGGAATTGTTTTTTCTGTAAACACAATGTGTTTTACAATGAAGAATCCTCTTTACAAATATGAGTTTTCCTTGTTTCCCATTTTGGAGGTTTAGAAACACAATGTGTTGTCAATTGTGCAGACACTTATGCCAAAAAGATGCACCTATGTACATACAAAAATGCATTAAACCATACATAAAAACATACATAGAAACATACATAGAAACATACATAACATGATCAAACATCATAGTGTGAGGCCCACCAGATGAGGGATAAAAGTGATGAAGTTTCAGAAAACGGAACCAAATGTGAGGGAAATGGTAGGTAGGAGTTAACGACATCGTCAAGTCAATTTTTCCACCTCCTGCCTGCTAATAAAATTGGGTTTCATGGTTTGTGAAAGAAGTGTCATTTTTAGAGCTTTTTTTGCGTGGGAAAATTAGAGGCGGACTGACGTGTGCGTTTTTGGTTTGGAGAAAGAAGGATGAAAACACTCTATGTTTCTAGTCTGGACATTGAAAGCTGAAGGTTGGAGTGCATGTGGAGGAGTTTGTGGAGAAAACTGACCAAATTGAGGTGAGGGGTACTAACCAATTGTGTTGTAGAGGGTTTTACAACACTATTTGGGTTGCTTGTTTCTTAACACCTAGGGTTTTCCAACATGAATTTTTACAAAATAGAATGAAGTGTGTACTATGAAGCACACTACATGTATTGACGGTTAATAGAGCCCCTTAAATGAGAAATGTGTTATTTGATAAAATAGAACCCATACATTTGTATATCTGCATTTCAAGACAAAGCTTGGGTATAAGTAAAGGCAGGCTTCAAAACACGTGTTTTACAACTTGCACTACACAACATTCACTACTTTTTGTAAGTGTGAATAAGTAAAAAGTAAAAGAATGACTAAAACACTTCTTAATAAGACATTAGATCAAGATTAACATGAATTAAAGTAATTTAAAACACTGAAAAGCCTGAAGACATCTCAGCGTCTCCTATCTCCAAAGATTTATCAAGTTACATAAGCTCTCAAATTTGTAAGCATCGTAATTGTTTAAAATGCCTATCTAGAGAATGGAATGTATGCTAAATGCAATGATGTGATGATTAAGAATGATTTCTAAGTGATATGAAGCTACTGTAAACTATCTTGATGAAAACTGATAAAAGGAAGCTACAGTAAAAACTAATGTTGTTGTCGTGATATGAAATCTACTGATACCATGATGTTGTGATGCTTATTTATAATGCTAATGCTAATGCTATGGTTGATTGATTGCTTGATTGCTATGAATTCCCGTTCCTACAAAGTAATTTTGCAGAAATTGGGATTTCTCGGATAATTTTCATGCTTCAGAAGGCTGTATATATAGATTTTTGGCAACAGTTTTGCAGAGGGGTAACACAACAGAGGCTGAGATTAAATATGGAGATTTCAATGGTAAGAGATGAGAAGGTGGAGCTGATCATGGAGGATTGTTCCTCCCCATGAAAACACCAGGCAAGATGAGATGAAATATTTGAGGCAGAAGATTGAGAGGATTGCCTGCAGGTTTGTCCCCGAGGCTTTTCCCGTGAATGCCAGTTACATTAATTAGATTTGAAAAATCTAATTTTATTGGTGAGTGAATAGAGGGACTTGATTTATGCTTTTATTTAAATTAGCAAAAGGAAAGATAAATAATTTAATAAAACAAACTATAGAAGTTGTTTATTAAATTAAAATAGAAGGAATATGATAATTAAATTAAAGATTTTAGGATATCTTTTTTTAATTAAGAAGAAAATATGATAAGATAATTAAATAATACCAACTATTGAAGTTGTGTATTTAATTTTAAGATAGAATTAATGGATAAAGTATAGAAGAAATAATAATGATAATAATTAAATGAAACAAAGTATTTAATTTTGTTTATTTAATTAAGAGGAAATAATGTGATAAAATAGAAGACTTAATAGTGAACTTAATATAAATAAATATTTCTATTTATTTACTAAGTAGATGAATTTAGCATTAATTAATCAAATAAATCATATTTAATTAATTAGATTCTCCAGACCATTTTTAGGTGTCTACATTTTGCCCCTCTTTGAAGTGATGTGTTTACGCATTGCTTCAAAGAAAATTTTGTGTTGTTGCTGCTAGTATCGACGAAAAAAATTTAGAATGCCCCAGACATGATTTTCAGGTGGTTGATGGATATATGCCCCCTCGGGAGATAAATTAATGATTTTTTTAAATTTTTTTGGATTTTTCAAAAAAATTAAATTTTCTATGATTTTCTGATGATTTGACGTAGATTTGATGAAGCTGATGATATTCAATTGTCATTTCTTTGTCATTCGATGATCCTGATTGGTCATGCTCGTCGGGTATTGGAGAGATTCTTGATTAGACAGGTGTACAGACAATACGGGATGGTCCAGGGTATGCCCCAGGGTGTTTCTCACTACGCTCGTCGTCAGTCGGATACTACAGATTGGGGGCCTTGTTTGTTGTATGTTGCTGCAGTTCAGGAGTTTCAGGCTTTACAGCCATTTGAGTGGGACATTCGGCCAGATATTGTTGAGCCTCCAGTTACGGCAGATTATGCTGAGTTTTTCGCTTTGCATCCATTTCCATGCCTTACCATTCCATATGAGCTTGCCCCATTACCTACAGAGGAGGATGTTCCTGTTACGCATGGTCGGAGATGGAGGAGAGAGGATATTGGAGGGGTTGAGGCAGAGGATGTTGGTGTGGTTGGTGAGGCAGATCTCAAGCCTGAGGAGGATGTTGGGGTAGAGGAGGATGTTGGTGGCGAAAGCAGTGGAGATAGTAGAGAGGGTACAGGTGGGTCGGGCCTTGCTTTAGATTTTCCTAGTGAGACCATGCCTCGTAAGAGGCAGGTTGTGGGAGGTGTTTCAGAGCGGTTGCAGATAGAAAATCTTTAGGTTCAGTTAGAGACCGTTCAGGAGCAGCTTCTTCAAGCTCAGGCTTTACTAGAGTAGACCCAAGCTCAAATGCAGGTACAAGCTGAGTTGCATGCAGAGACTATCATTTGTGCGAGCTCAATTAGTCACAGCTCAGTCACAGATTGCAGCATTGATAGCTAAGAGGGATACAGACAGATAGACAACCCAAGCTCAAATTACTTCGTTGATAGCCGAGAGGGATGCGGCCAGGTTTGCAGCAGAGGGTGCTTAGGCTTCTGCCGATAAATTACAGAGACTGGCAGATGGTACATCCCTGGTAGATTACATGTGAGAGTTTGTTCACATTGCCGAGGAGATTGAGTTTTATAGAGCGAGATATTATGACGTAATTCCCTCTGAGCAAAGAGTTAGCTATGCAAGGTCTCATTCTGCTAGGTCACGATCCAGGACTGTCAGTGCAAGTGTTACTCAGCCTCTACCTAGAGATCCTAGGGATCCCTGTTCGTCTAGTGGTAGGGGTCTTGATCCTATTATGCCTACACCGTCTAGAGCCAGCAGCACATGATTGTTGTCTATGTTACATTTGATATGTGATGTACACTTTGATCATTTTGATATACAACCATATTTGATGTTATATCTCTCTTCATTTCAGACATCATTGTATACTTGTCATTGTGATTTTGTTTACATATGAGATGCAGTGGATTCTTTTGTCTATTATGTGTTCTATATAATTCTTCGATGGATGCATTTTCTTTGATGTTCTATATGCTATGTGATGGTTTTATTATTATGATGGTATGCTTTGATATGATGTTGTTCTATCTATGATGCACATAATGGTAATGTATGGATGCATGTTATATGGATACATGATTATTTAAATGATATACTATATGTGATGTAAATGCAAATATATGGATGAAAATGTTGAATGATACATGATGCAATAAATTGATGGACTTTATGATCAAATGGATGGATTATATGTGGATATGTGATATAATAAATGGATGAATGTAATGAGTTATGATGATGTATGTTTATGAAAATGGAATGATATAGATATGCGTATGTTGAGATTTTTTTTATAATATGATGAGAATGTAAAAATGATTTGATTCAAATGTATGAATGATGAAATGATGATGTAAATGCTATATGATCATGAGGATATTTTTGTTAATGTCAAGTATACTTAGTCTATTATGATAAAAGATAATTATTTAATGAATGATTCACCAATTTTGTAACAAAAACTTTGCAGATGTAACACTATTATGGATGCAATCTACTTTTACCATGAAAATCTACATGTAAACATAGGCATTTTAACAATACTTTTGTGCTTTGTATCATCATTAAGCTTTTAAAATGTTGAAAGTGAGTACAAGCATCAAAGGTATAATGTAAACCGATGATGACCTAAGTACTACCTTCATGATTTTTGATATTGCAACCAAATGCAAGCATCGAGGTATAATTAAACCGAGATGACCTAAGCATTTCTTGCATAAACAAACAAGAATTAACCACTTTCCTATGTGAATTGGAATGTCATCCATGATACTTTGTAGAACATTTCCCGCGACGATTCACACAGTAATTATGATTAATTCACAAACAGTAGACAAAGAAGATACTATTTCTTCTTCCTGGATTCTCTAGTTCAATACATCATTGAGTTACTCCAAAGAAATTATAACAATGATCAAAAGTACAACATATCTTACATTTGCTTATAGTATTCAATCATTTATTCAAATTAGATCATCCATCCTGATTTTATGATGTTTTTGTGTTTTCGAGATTTTGGATCAAACTAACCTAAAGACCTATCCTAAGGGCCTCAGGGACTGATCAAATATTAGCCTTTCCTATGTTATACATGCAACGACCACGTATTTTGACTGACATAGACCCATGTTTTTGACTTTTTGAGATTGACTTTTTTACTTGTTTTTGGATTTTCTGTTGTGATATGGATGTTCGATGTGTTTCTGATGGTGATTGATGTTTGATGTTGGGTTGTGTTTTGAACATTGTTTCTATTTTGTTTGTCTTCCTGTTGTTTGTCCATTTTGTTAAGCTCAATATTTATGTTGCCCCCAAGCTAGGGTGAGACATGACCATGTGATATGATATGATAACAAATGTAAAATTATGGTGGAAATAATGACCATGACATGTGTCCAAATAGATGGGAGAGTTTATTCGAATCACAAATAACGCCTATTTCCAGGTTTTCACTATATGTTTTTATTGCACCTTTTCA
>VDFB02047397.1:3005013-3057691 GCA_007258455.2 Sequoia sempervirens
CAATCAGGTTTCCTGACTCACAACAGACCTTAGTACACCTTAATCATCTTTATTTTGATAGAAATAAAGAAAAAATACTCTCTTACAACACTGTTTTACCCGATTCTCAGTTGCTTGCACCAATGGACCAATATTGCTTGTAGTAGTCCATGTTGATAAGATCAGGTATATCTCATAAATAAAATTGAGTCTCCACAAAAAAATTACATTTCCAAGAACCCTTTATTTCATATTTTAACATATCAAAAACTTGAATGGAGTTTTTTTGAAAGGTGTACCCTTAATTTTGACTATCCCGTAGTAATAGGTTACAAATAGGCCTAATTTTCAAAGCAAGTACTCACTAACACACTCCTCAACCTTAAATGACTATAAACAGACCTTCAATAGTTAGAAAACTCATAAATCCACAATCTTTATCAAAGATATCACTCACCAAAGCAACAAAACATAAAACCCTTGCTCAATGCTTAAAACTATGCTCAAATAGTGAGAGTTTATTGAAAATATACATTCCAAACCTCCATACAACTTGCCACCACTTCAAACATCTTGAAATAGGTCTGCACAAGCTAAATTAACTGTCTCCCAACCTTTACCACTATCATTTCTTTGTATCTTAACCTATAGGCATCCATTCTTGCATGGAAAACATTGAAAATTATTAGGAGCATAAGCATATCTTCTGTATTTTTCCTTCCCCTATATCTACCAACATACACAACACAGAAAACATCCTAAATTAACCCATTCCACTAATTTACAATTCCTAAATTGGTGGAATGGTTGTTAAATTCAATTTAGACTCTCAAAACCCTTGATTTGAGGGTTTCAAGTAGTTTTATGTAGAATTGCTCTTAAAACCTCTAGACTTAATAAAAATTCTTCAAATATTCTTCCAAGTAGAATCTAACACCATATACTATGAAATATAATTAATAATATAGCCTAAGAAATACCGTACAGTCCATACAAGGCCTGAAAATCAAGAAGTAAATGATGTCTTGGAAGAACATAGTACTTTCATTAACAAAATTCCTTCACAATACAATCTCTTCTACTTTGCTCACCTTCCCAAGGATCTTATACGATGTTTACATAAATTTTCTTGACTTTCCCATTAGTTACAACTAACCTACTAACTCCTTTTACAAGAATGACTCTTCATCTTCCCGACTTTTCAACTTCTTACAATTTTGCAATTTTTTGCATTTTTGCAACAAAAGACAACCTTTTGCACTTTGACTCCTTTGACCTCCTAGAAACCTAATAGAGACTCAAATAAATTTGAATTGGTCTAAACATGGCCTTTTACATGCACTACATGATTGAAGATTCAAATTTTACATGATTTCCTATTGGAGGCATAACTTCACTAGGTGCTCCTGCACCAAACAACGGACCTGAAAAAGACCTCAAGTCCCTTTGACGACTGATTTTCATCAAGCTTTCTTCTTTACACCTGCATACCTTTACCAATTATGTCTTGGACTACTCTCTTTCTTTACTCTTGTTGCACTCTTGAGATCATACACTTGCCTTTTCCAAACACCTTCAATCGCTTCATCTTTTTTATCTCATCCCTACCATCAGGTTCTCTGCCCAATAACCTTTGTATTCTTAGATTCCAAACCACTGTCTTGACAGTATTTAACTTCCCTCTAATATCTTTTCCAATCAAAGGACATAGGATTGTACTTACTATGCTTTTACCATTCTTTTCTAAGCATTATTTCCTCTCTTCAATCAATTCATCCTTAACCTTCTCTTAACTTGCTTCTCATCATCTATTCATCTTTTCCAATCATTGTATCACTCTTCAAATTGACTTTCAAATTTTGTAATGGCTGCAAACTCTTCAAGTCATTTCAGACAGATATCCATCTCCCTCACTATTCACCACACAATCTCTCAAACCATCCATCTACCCAACAGTAGATCCTGGAAGATCCACCTACCACTCTTTCTCTCAGTTATGTCACTCTCTTTGCACCTTCCCCCCATCTTAATCTTTGTTGGAGGAAATTGAACATAGACCTCATCCTTTTATGTAACCAACACATCTTCTTACTCTCTTTCTTGCAGCTTTAAGATGGATCAAGCACCTGCAACCAACAACTTAACAAACCACCAGATCAACCAGCTCTGATACCAATTGATGCAGAGCATCTACTGACTTCACAAACCCAAACCACAAATTTGAGAAGATCACTTCAACATTCAATAAAACTCCCTCCATTAACACTTGATTCCAAGAGGTGATCAATGCACCAAAACACCCAATCAGGTTTCCTAACACACAATAGACCTTAGTATACCTTAATCATCTTGATTTTGACATAAACAAAGCAAAAATACTCTCTTACAACACTATTTTACTAGATTCTCAGTTGCTTGCACCAATGGACCAATATTGCTTGTAGTAGTCCATATAAGATTGGGTATATCTCCTAAAGCAAATTGAGTCTCCACAAAAAAATTACATTTCCAAGAACCCTTTATTGCATATTTTAACATATCAAAAACTTGGATGGATTTGTTTTGAAAGGTGTACCCTTAATTTTGACTATCACGTAGTAATAAGTTCTAAATAGGCCTAATTTTCAAATAAAGTAATCACTAACACACTCCTCAACCTCAAATGACTATAAAAAGACATTCAACAAGTTAGAAAACTCATAAATCCACAATCTTTATCAAATATATCACTCACCAAAGGAGCAAAACATAATACCCTTGCTCAATGCTTAAAACTATGCTCAAATAGTAAGGGTTTATAGAAAATATACATTTCAGACCTCCATACACCTTTCCACCACTTCAAACATCTTGAAATAGGTCAACACAAGCTAAATTAACTATCTCCCAACCTTTACCACTATCATTTCTTCTGATCTTAACCTATAGGCATCCATTCTTGTATGGAAAACATTGAAAATCATCAGAAGCAATAGCACATCTTTTTGTATTTTTCCTTCCCATATATCTGCCAACATACACAACAAAAAAAACACTGTACATTAATCCATTCCACTGATTTACAAATCATAAATCAATGGAATGGTTGTTAAATTCAATTTAGACTCTCAAAACCCTTGATTTGAGGGTTTTAAATAGTTTTATGTAGAATTGCTCTTAAAACCTCTAGACTTAATAAAAATTCTTCAAATATTCTTCCAAGTAGAAACTAACACCATATACTATGAAATATAATTAATAATATAGCCTAATAAATATTGTACAGTCTGTACAAGGCCTAAAAATCAAGAAGTAAATGTTGTCTTGGTAGAATAGAGTACTTTTATTAACAATATTCCTTCAAAATACAATCTCTCCTAATTTGCTCACCTTCCCAAGGCTCTTATAAGATGTTTACATCAATTTTCTTGACTCCCCCATCAGTTACAACCAACCTACCAACTCTTTTTACAAGAATGACTCTTCATCTTCCTGACTTTTCAACTTCTTACAATTTTGCAATGTTTTGCATTTTTGCAACAAAAGACAACTTTTTTCACTTTGACTCCTTTGACCTCCTAGAAACCTAATAGAGACTCAAATACATTTGAATTTGTTTAAACATGACTTTTTACATGCATTACATGATTGAAGATTCAAATTTTACATGATTTCCTATTGGAGGCATAACTTCACTAGGTGCTCCTACACCACATTTCATAATCTTTAGGGAAGGGGATGACAAGTATGGATTGGTTAAATGGGTAAGGGAATATATCCTCATACCTATAAGTCTTCCTTTCTTGACAGGTTTGGATCCCTTGTATCACATCCTTCATTTTTTGCAACTCTTGGGCTACATTAAAACTATTGAGTGGGGGGTTTTGGAGTACGTGGTTGTACATGTATTTGTATGAAGGTGTTAATGGGTGATTGTTGATGTATTGGTTATTTTGTGTATGGCTAGGTGTTAAGGGTGGATTTTTTATGTATTTATTGTATTGAGAGTTCGATGTTGAAGGATCATTAGGAGGTGGAGGTGGGGGATTGTTATATAAGGTATGTTGAGGGTTAGAGGTTGGGGGATTATTGATATTATTAGGAAGTGGGGGTGGAGGATTGTTATATAAGGTGTGTTGAGGTAAGGAGTTGGAAATTGGGGGATTATTAGGAGGTGGGTGTGTGGGGTTGGTTATTAGTTTGTTTAGTGGTGGAGGTTGAGAGACATTAGGTCCTTGTTGAGTAATTTAATTGGCATCGATGGTTGAGGTAGGAAGAGGTTGTGTTGGTATAGTTGGGTTAGTGGGCTAATAAGTGACATGAGTGTTGGGAGGGATGGTGACCATTAAGTGTGATGGAAGTTTAGGTAAATTCTCAAAAGGTTGTGTTGTTTTTGTGGAGTGAGGTTGAATGGTATCGAGTTGTGTTGTGTTTGTGGAGGTGGTTTGATTGGTATTGGGTTGTGTACCAAGGACATGATTAAAGAAATTGGTGGATTATGAAGGGTTATTGGAAGGGTCACCATTCCTTAGTTGTGAAATGTTAAGGGAAGAGGGGATTTTAGCCCCTTGATCTATTAGGTTGAGCACAAGTTGGTCTTCACCATGTAGAAAGAGTCTCTCCATCATTTCTTGATTATGAGGATTGGCAAAAAATTCCCTTAGTCTAGTGGATTCTTCTTGTGCATCTACCATTTCTTCATGGGGTGTTTGTGGTTGGGATGAGTTGGTGTTGAAAAAGGCTTCTCCTTGGGAATCCATTAGTTTCTTTTCTTGTGATCTAGTGATTGGCATGCAAGACAAGGATCTCTTTAAATGGTTGGTGGGTGTTTTTAGGGGGGAATTTGGACTTGGATTTGATTTTAGAAAACTTTGGACTTGGATTTGATTTTAGAAAACTTTGGACTTTGGACTTGGTTTATACAATAATGGATGATTGGATGAGATTTAGTTGATAGGCCTTGTGGATGTTGAATGTGATTAATATTGATTGATTGGATGATTAGTTTAGGATTGGGTGATTGATTTAGGATGATTAGGTAACAAGGGTAGAACTTGATTGGAGTATATGTGAAAAATCATTTTTTTTACAACAATTATTACAACCTAGATCCTTAGGATGTGGAGGATTGGGATTTTATCTTTTCTTACTTAGGATAGGTAAGTTCCTAAGCAAGGTTAGATAATGGATGTTTTTGAAAAATATAACTCAAGGGAGCCAAATCCTCAAGCTAAATAATCCAAAAGGATGTGTTAACGAAGGATGTAACTTAAGATAGGAAAGTTCTTAAGCTACCCCTAGATTAGGAAGATGATTATTGATCAAAATTAAATCCTAATGATGAATTTGATTTGCAAGGATAATGATGGGATTGGGTGGAGGTTTTTATGGGATAATTTTGGATGATAAGGAATGGATTAAGAGATGTGACCTAAGGTGACCTAAGATGATGAGATGATGAAAGGGGGTTGATACCAAGTCCAAGATGATTATGGAAAAGATAATGAAAAATAATGAGAGTGATGAAAATGAGGGGGATACTAAGATTATGATGGAGAGATTAGGGACTTATCCTAAGTAGGTGGGAGATTGGGGATGAAAATGGCAAGGTTTAGGTATGGTAATGAGCTAGAAAATGGTGGGGTAAATGATCGTTAGGAAATGATTGAGTTGCAAAATTTATCAGACTAACTAGGGCACCCTACAAGGTTATCGTCAGGAGCCTCAAGTTTTATGGCCAAACACAGGTGAAAATTTATATAAAGAGCCAAATATAGGAACAATTTCAAAGGACCAAGCGCAGGTATTTCTAGTAGAAGCGCAAAATGATAGTGGTGATAACGTAGAATGCAGGTGCATGTATTTAAGGTCTGGGCGCAATAGTTTTTGATGGAAGCATAATAATTTTGGTCACAGGTTCAGGTATTTAAGGTGTAGGCACAATGTTTTCTAATAAAAGTGTAACATTTTTGGTCACAGGTGTATTTTTTTAGTCTGACTATTTTGGTAAGATATTTAGCGAACAATAAAACACAATAGCCAAATTTGATCAATTTTTGCAAGGTATGATCAATCCTTAGCCCCTTGGTTGATTCATCTCCATTGCAAACGAAGACACTTCAAGCACTTGTTCACAAATAAATTATTCAAGCGGGTTTATAGACTAGTACAAACCCACCACCCAAGCAAGCTTGAGTTAATACTCCTTGATACTTGGGTGAGGCACCCTTGCTTGTGAAAGCGGATAGGTAGAGATCCAATGACACAAGGTCATCAACGAACACCATGGGAACACCTTCTCTCTCTCCTTGGGATACTTTCAAGACCACCTAAATATTTATATCTCAACCTAAGGGATTACATGGTGAGTAACTTTAGGGTACAATAAAGATCCCTTGCACTACACTAGCTATGTTTAAAGGCCTTATCTAGGTTAGAAAATGTTTTTATAAGGCATCCTCTAAACACCAAGAGGATGTGTGAGGCACAACCGTGAACACTAGTCCATCACAAGTGTGAGTTGGGAACTTTCGGTAGGAAATATTAGACCAACCCTTCACTCCTATCTTGGAATCACCCTAAGTAATCAGAGCCTCACCAATTACAATACAACTAGATTGGGGTACAAATTTCATTCTCCCCCCTTTTTATTGTAAGATCTAAAGATATCAGCTCAACACCCAATAGCACTTGCAAAAACAATAAAAATCTTCTACAAGAGCATATGCAAGAAAATGAGCTTGCTTGATATTAAGACCTATCAAATGATGAGGTATCAAGTATATTACAAATGAGTACAAGCACCTTCCTTATATAGGAAAGTTTGAAATGTAGTAATGAACATGATGTTGATAAATGTCATAATCCTATAAAATGAGAGAACTAACAAACTAACTACCTAGGAATCATGTAAAATAGCTAGATAAGATATGTTCTAGAAAAGCCAACTAAGACTTCTAGAAAGAATCTTATATCCTATCACCTAGAAAATGATACCTAGGAATAAATGAATGCCTAAGTAAACTTATGTAAGTGTAATTAAATAATTAATTACACCAACATTTATACCCCGCACAGTAACACGTGGTTGAGGTCATCCCCCAGGGTGATGCAATCCCTAGGGAGCCCCCCTAAAGGGAAAGGTATGTTAGGTGTTTTTGTTAGTGTAAATAAAGTCTTGTACCTAGTTAATTCATTACTAGGGGACTTATTTACACATGTTAAGTTTACTTAGGTCCTAGGAAGGAATCTTTCTAGAAGGTGTTAGTTGTCATTAGTTGTCATCTTATCCTTTTAACAACTACTACATGTGAGCCTAGGTAAGTGTGATTAGTTGTCTCATGTCATATGATTAAGACACTTGTCATAATCCTATGACATCTTGTATCTCACCTTGGCTATATAGCCAAGGGGTATCTCTCATTGTACACATCACAATGATATCATTGAATCATATTGATAAGAATACAGTTTATTCTTGTCACATTCTACTCTCTCTTTTTGTACTTTCCATTTGGTCTCAAGATCTTGGAAGCCATAACCAATTCTAACATGGTATGCAGTGGGTTGGGTGCCATTAGGGTCTTTTACGAAGAGATACCAGATTTAGGGAGGGTTCCATTTTGGCTCTTTGTGCATTTCAAATTAGAGCTTGTTGGTGCAAATATAAGCTCACCATTGCATCTAGAAGGTTTGAGAAGTCAAATTTTCCTTTTATTTCATCCATCCAGGACATCTGAGGCCCGAATCTATGAGGGGTTTGGTGAAGAGTGGTTGCGAGATCCAGAAGGTAGTTGCAACTTTGGAGCATTTTGGGTCAAATCCGACCCTGCCATCATGTCCAGAAGGGCCAAAAACCCTAAGATCGACTACCAAATCATGGAATTGGAAGCGGTTAATGCGGTGAGGAGCCAAAAAAATTCCTAGAGTCATTGCTGCAACCCCCAAATTAAGTCATTTATTGTGCGGTACATATTTCAAAATAAAAAAAAATTAGATTGGGGAGATTTTGAAATTTTTATTAGAAATTTAAAATTGAACCAAATTTTATTCATGTAAAAATTTTGTTTAAAAAATCAAAAATAAATGAAGGAAGACTTTATTAGTCCTACATTTTTTTAGTTCTTGTTACCCTAAGCGCACAGTGCATACGGTACCGAACCCCTCCCACACGATCACCATGTGGTGCTACCTGCGGCCCAATTCGGCTTTGCCATGCGGGCCTAGTGATCCCACCGAGAGGCTGATCAAAAGAGGCCAGCAAATATTTGTCAATAGGGGACCCCACGTTTCAATCCATGGGCTTTTTCTTTGCTCGGTAGGTTGGCTTCATCATTCAGCGAATCGGCGGCATGTAAAGTTTGCAAAATATTCTTTTCCAAAGATTCTCTCAAGAATATTCTATGTAGACTTCGGGATTCTACAATATTCCATCTTCAATCATATTCCCTTTTTGACGCGTATAGCTATCAAATTTAATTGAAGCGAATCGGTTGACGCCATCACCACATCATCAATGACATTAATATCCTAAAAAAAAAATTGCCCACTCATGGATGAGCTTTTCATTTTTGTACTTGATTTTCAAATGCTTTTTGATACTTTGGATGGCTTCTTGATAGGTATTAGAGGAAGCTTCTTTGTCTTCAGAGGGGATATCACTATCTTTGGATCATTTTCTACATTCATCTCTACTAGATGTTGGATTTTCCTCTTCAACAGTGTGGCCTAGAACACCTATTTGGAGTGTGTCAGATTTCAGCATTGACATGGAGAAACTTGAGCATGCTTTAGAGACATCATCCATCATCCATCTTCTAGACATCCTGCATACATCCATGGTTTTGTTTCTTCCTAAGGGGAGGAATGTTGTTCGGCGAGATTGGATCATCTTCAACACTCAATGTCAAGCTTCCGCCATCATTGCAAGAGACTCAACATTGAAGGGGGGCTGTCTTGTCTCTCTTCTACTTCTCTCTTATGGGGGGGGTATTTTTCCTCACATGAGGTTTTTACCTTCTCATGCATCATTGAGAGCATTTCTATTTTGTATTTCATCTCTCTTTTGGGGAGGATTTTTGTCCCACTAGTTTTTCTCCTTTTTTCCGTTTGTGAGAGATTGCATTTCATTTGCATATGTACATGCGTACCTAACATGGCCTAGTACCCAAGACCCATCCTTGCTAGGTTTTTTTGTTGGTGTAAATAAAGTCTTGTACCTAGTTAATTCATTACTAGGGGACTTATTTACACATGTTATGTTGACTTAGGTCCTAGGAAGGAATCTTTCTAGAAGGTGTTAGTTGTCATTAGTTGTTATCTTAGACTTTTAACAACTACTACATGTGAACCTAGGTAAGTGTGATTAGTTGTCTCATGTCATATGATTAAGACACTTGTCATAATCCTATGACATCTTGTATCCCACCTTGGCTATATAACCAAGGGGTATCTCTCATTGTACACATCACAATCATATATTGAATCATATTGATAAGAATACAGTTTATTCTTGTCACATTCTATTCTCTCTTTTTGTACTTTCCATTTGGTCTCAAGATCTTGTCAGCCATAGCTAATTTTAACATGGTATCAGAGCTATATCTTAGTTCTAACAGTTTTTTATCCCTAAGATTGCACAAAGCGCGAGGAGAGAGCATACACACAAAACTATCACACCTTATGTTTACATAAAACAATATAAAAAAAATGGAGAAATGCAAAGATTTATGATCCCCAAGATCACTCTAAGTGTGAGGGGAGAGCATACATTTATTGCACCCCTCCAAACATGGAACACAAATTCATTATCCCACTACTCTAACTTTAGTGCCTAATTTAGTTGGAAAAAAAATTCTTCTACAAACGTCCTACAAAACCATAGATTAGTAGTTTGGTTTGTTTAATCTTGGACAATTTCATTAGCTACACCACTTGTTAGTTCAATTCATTAGCTCAAAAAACCATGAAATATGAAAGTAAACAAAATCATAGCTTTACAGTCAAACCAAATCAAAAGCACAAAACTACAAAAAAATAGATTTTATACAAAAAGAAAAAGTGTCGAAATAGAGAAAACTATGCCTACACTAGTAAAACAAGTTTGCACAATTTTAGCCTATATGTCGATTATACCAATTATGTATTTTTGAATAATGCCACCTACTGTTGTTTTCCACATTAATTGATTATGCCAAAAAACCAAAAAAATTAAATGAACCTAAATGTGATAACCCTTCTATCTTAAAGCGGAAGCATCACTCTGTAAAATAGAGATGCAAAAGGTCAATGTGCATGCGCAGCAGGTTGTGATAGAGGCACCACAATTTTCTATGCAAATTCTGAAATACAAAGCAGAAGCGCCGCAAGTCAACATGTAACAATTTTTTGCACAAGCACAAAAAACTGGGACGTAAACAAGAAAAGAAAAAATACAAAATTTGAGTTAAAATGTGAATTCCTTGACCTTTAAGGTTTAATTTTAAAAGTATAAATCGAAATGTGAGTTGTGAAAACTAGTGATCTTGCTTAACCTATGCAGATTTTAGATTGTTTTTAAGTTGTAGGTAAATTCTTATTTTGTATCTTAGTGAAATTTTTAGTTGTGACAAAAGAAAATATAGCTTGCACAAAAACCACTAGGACAGGATTTTAAGTTAGATAAAAATTTAGTTGCAAGCATATAATACCCAAAACAAAGACCTACAATATAAAAAATCATCAGCAAAGCAAAAGGTAGTGAGAGAAAACACAGGTGCTAAGATTGTGAACATAGGCGATATAGGTCGCAACGCAGGTGCCATGATTTTGAGAATGGGTGTAACTATTTAGAGCTTAGGCATCAAGATTAGAGACCTAAGCGCAATGAATTGAAGTAAAAATGTTGCTCTACAGAAGCTGAGACCTACAAAATTTAACCTTCAAATAACTTATACAAAAAGTTAGTAAAAGGGACATGGGTCCCATCAGACATGCCAAATTGTGAGGGGATAAATTAGCATAAAAAATAAAAGTAACACAAATAACATGAATTCAAATGCATAATCAAAGCTATACCTTCAATAGCCCTCCATGGATTGAGCTCAATAATGCACCCAAGTCTTGAAGATTTTCTCAATTGCTTATGAATGTGGATTTCTCACCAAAATTCCAACATAATAAGGCTATGTGGATTCAAGATGGTGAAATGAGGAGATGAAGTTCAATTTATAGAAATTGAAAGGGGAAATGGAGGGATAGGATCAATTGATTGATGAAGGGCTAAGATTGATTGAAAGGGTAAGGTTTGGATTAAGGTTGGGTGGCTTATTAGCATTGTGACAAGTCACTTGGAGAGAGGGAGAGGAGATGAGTTGTGCTCACATATGTGTGAGCACACCTTGAATAGAGAAGCCATTAATTTTGGATGTTAGGTTAAGAGAGTGTAAGAGTTAAAGGGGATAGGTGAGATCTCACACGTGTGAGAGGAGGTGAGAGATAGACTTATGACACTTGTCATTATGTGAGATATTCAAGCCAAAAGAGTATGATGGGAAAAACATTCAAGTTGGAGGAGCACACTAGAGGAATGTAAGAGGAAGATGGACATAAAGAAGAGTGGTTTCCTTGTAGAAGATATTAGAGAAGCATTCAAATTGAACATAAAATATGACATTCAAACATAAAATTGTATATATGAAAAGAAACGTGAATCAATTCTAGAATGTGCTCACCATAGAAACTAAATCAAAACATGAAACATTGAAATTTTAACAAATTGGACCTGAACCACGGAGAAAGCTAAAGTGTAGAAAAAACACGCCTATGTATGTAATGTTATATCATAACCCCCATCCCCCATCACACATGTTGTACAAAATTCCCCTACGGAAAGTATTGTCAGATGGACAAAAAGCAGCAACAAAAAGACTTGACGAACGAACATTAACTCACCTACCATTGCCTGTCCTATTGCCAGGAAAACGTGTCACTGTCAACGAGTTTTCAAAATCATATTTTAGTATGGACAAAAATCCCAAAAAATTGAATTCAAAACCATTATTTGCAAATAGCAAAAATCCCAGACGAGGTACCATTTCGCCACCATTTTCCACACTAACAATTTGCAAGTTGTTGGAGAGCAACGGGAAGGAGTTGCAGGCATTCAGAGGCCGAAGAAGTGTGGCCACCCTCCATATGAAAACACATTTTACAAGCATAGACAACTAGCTATCTAGCAAGTGTGTATATCCGCCATAAATATATGTCATTTTACCATTCTGCCTAGGAACTGTGAAGAAATGAATGGCTATTTATTGCGAAGATGGGTTTTCATTGATAGGAAAAAAAAAGGTTTTCCTTGAGAAAGGGGTTTTCATTTGAAATACAAAGTTGTTTATGTTTTTTTGTGTTAGTTTTTTTTAATTTTCATTTCCTCCCATTTGTTGGTTTTCAAATTTTGTGATTTCCGAATGAAATAACTGACAACCCATTGTGGAAATATGAGTGAAATAACTGAATAAAATTTATAGAAACCAAAAACCATGTGGAATATATTACAAGGTTGGAAAATGCAATGTGGGTTTTGCAATGAAATGATATATTTTGAGAACCACATAAATCCCAGAATGTCACCATTGTTGTCATTCTTATTTTGAAGGTTACACAGTTTTCCTTGGGAAATGGATTTTCATTTGAAATGTAAAGTTGTTTAGGTGTTTTTATGTTGAAATTTTTTTAATTTTGGTTTCCTCTCATCTGGTGGTTTTGAAATTTTGTGATTGTTGAATGAAATAAATGACAACCCATTGTGGAAATATGAGTGAAATAACTAAATAATGCTTATAGAAACCAGAAACCATGCAAAATATATTAAGAGGTTGGAAAATGCAATGTGGGTTCTGAAATGAAATGATATATTTTGAAAACCACATAAAGCCCAGAACATCGCCATTGTTAACATTCTTATTCGAAATGGACAAAAATCCCAAAACATGGCATTCAAAATCATAATTTGCAAATAGAAAAAATCTCAAACGAGGTCCCATTTTCATTGCCATTTTATACACTGACGTTTTGGAAAACACACTATCTCCTAAAACCCTTTTTGTTCTAAAAACCTTTACAAGTAACAACCCAATTGGTTACTCACCCCTGACCTCAATTTGGTATGTTTTTGATTTTCTTGAGAAATTTTTGTGAATTAGATAGCAAGAATGTAATGAAATTGGAAAACAGTAGGTATTATGAAACCTGCAAGGCACAGTGTTGTTATACATTGTTTGTAGTGTTGGAAAACACATTGTCCCATGTCAATTAGTTTGTTATGAAGAGTTTTGTTTTGTTATGATCCAAGAATGTAATGAAGTCCACTTTCAAATATTTAAACAACTCTTTGCTATAGTCCAAATGTCATTTCACTTTCTTCATTTGATTGGAACAAATAAAATGCTCGCATTATTAGTAGTGTTGGAAAACACATTGCCTCCTCTCAATTGCAGAGGGTTTTACAACACTATATGGGTTTCTTGTTTCTTAACACCTAGGGTTTTCCAACATAAATTTTTACAAAATAGAATGAATGTCTTGAAAATATTTTGTAATTTAGACAGTGCGAATGTATTGAAAGGCCCCTTCAAAATTTATAAGGAATTTTAATTTGAGTAAAATTGCATTTAAATTCCGTATGGTTGAAAAAAAAGTGCACAAAATATTTGTAATTTGGAAAACACAATGTGGTTTTTTAGTTATTTGAATCTCCTTGCTTAAATGTAAAGGGTTGTCTCACAATTAGTTGCTTGCTTCTTAAAACGTAAGGTTTTGCAACATGGAATTTTACAAAACAATATGAATGCCTTGAAAATCACACCTTCTATTGTTGTGTTTATTTTTTCAACTTTGTGTCTTTTAGATTGTAGTTGTCTGTCAATACCATTAATTAAACTCCTTTTATTTCTCTTTTGATTATTACAATCAAAATGGCATTTCACTTTCCTCATCTGATTAGACCAAATAAAATGCTCACATTGTTTGCAATGTTGGAAAAAACATTGTCTCCTCTTAGTTATTCCCTCATGGAAATTGTTTGTTTTGTACACTCCAAAAATGTAATGAAGCCCACCTTCATGTTATTTTATATAAAAAACTCTTTGTGACATAAATATGGCATTTCTCTTTCTTCATCTAATTGGAACAAATAAAATTCTTGCATTATTTGGAGTGTTGGAAAACACACTATCCCATGCCAATTAATTCGTTACATGAAAAGATTTGTTCGAGTATTTTGGAGCTAAAAAAAATCTATTTAGAAAACTCATTGTCCTATGTCAAAATTTTTATTTAGAAAACTCACTATAATGTGTCAGCTAGTTTTGTCTAAGCATTTTATTTGTTTGAAATATAAAATATAGTATGAATTGTTGGAAAACACTGTGTCCCATGTCAATTAGTTTAGTGCGAGCATTTTATTTGCTCTGAATTATATTCTGCATTTATTTTTAAAGCATATGAGGAAATTGAAATCCAAATTTTTGTGTAATAGTTGCTTTAAATTTTGAAGGTCAATTGACTTCACTACATTCCTATTGTCTACAAAACTAAAGGTTTTCATTAGACTCATGTTGTCTACATTTAATTCTATGAAACTAATAACTTGTAATTTTATGAAATTACCTAACATTATTGTCCTTTTTAGAGAGAGTACAAAATTAATTTTAATAATCTTCCTCTTGAAAAACAATTTTTGATGCACTTCCAATCAATGTTGACCACAATTTGGGTAACTCCTGTTTTATCTCATTGAATCAAAATTAGGAAAGCATAGTTATCGAAGGTGTGTTGATAATTGAGTGGAATGCATTAAATGTCACTTGAAGAGTAGGAATATTCAAATTCCTATGTACTATTTTTTAAAAGGATAATAATTTAGGGAAGTTCGAGAAATTTTTTTGATGGACAAGACAATTTCGTGGAATGTGTCGTAGGAAAACTACAAGTTATTAGTCTGGCACGTGACACTTATGAAGCTTCAAAAGTAATAAATAAAATAGTTATTATAGTTCATAGTGGAATATATACTATGTTGTAGAAGATATTCATGATAGAATTTACTTGTTCAACTCCATCCATAGCAACATCTCTCAATTTCTTTCCCTACAGAAATTGTCGTGCAATACAAAACATCTTCAATTTGTCTACTTGTGCATTGCTATTTTCCCTTTGCTTATAATGTGCATGCACCTTCCTCGACTTCACAAGAGCATGGAGGATCTTTTCAGTCAATAAATTAGGTATCTCACTCATACTGCTCTGCTTCTTTTCAAATGTTTTTAGAGAAGAATCATTTTTCATTCCATGCATTCTAATACCTGCTACCTCTAGTTCTACATTTCCATTTTCCATCTTCACATTGTGCACATGCTCCTTCATCAAATTTCGAAGAGGAGAAACAATCTCTTCATTCAATACATTATCTATCTCATTCACTTTGGTTTGCTTCTTTTCAAGTGTTTTTAGAGAAGATTCATTTTCGATTACATACTTTCTACTACCTGTTGGTCGAGTTATTCATTTCCATTTTTCGATTGTACATACTACACATGCACCTTCCTCAACTTCTAAATAGTGGGGAGAATCTCTTCACTCAATACATTGTCTTTTATCTATCTCATTCAATGTGGTATGCATAAGTTTCGAAGGTGATCTTCATTACATTCTTATTGTGGACTAAACAAATCTTTTTTCATTATGTTCATATAGTCTATATATAACTACATGTTGGAAAACACCGGGTGTATAATTAATTTGAGGTGAGGGGTGACAAACCAATTGGGTTGTTACTGCATTAATCAAAAAGGTTTTGATAACATTCTTACTATTTTCTAAAATTACAGGTTGGAAAACACTAGGTGTTATAAAACATACAACCCACATACCATTCTAAAACCCTTTACAAGTTGCAACCCAATTGCTTAGTCCCCCTCACCTCAATTTGGTATGTTTTTTGTATTCCCCACCTGCAACTCCTCCCCATGCTTGTGCAA
Organism: Sequoia sempervirens; assembly: GCA_007258455.2. Classification (NCBI taxonomy): domain Eukaryota; kingdom Viridiplantae; phylum Streptophyta; class Pinopsida; order Cupressales; family Cupressaceae; genus Sequoia; species Sequoia sempervirens. The sequence continues at coordinate 3,020,991 of VDFB02047397.1, forward strand.
GCCACAAGGCCTAGTTTTATTGGCTGACAAGAAGTGGGAAAACTGACCTGACGGTGTTGTTATCTCCTTGCTACCATTTACCTAATGTTTTCTCCCATCTTTCAGTTTTATCCCCCATCTGATGAGCCCCGCACTACATCGTCTCATCATGTTATGTATGTTTCTATGTATGGTTTCATGCATTTTTGTATGTACATAGGTGCATTTTTTCTAGAGATTAGCTTTGTCCCATTACATTCTTACTATGTACTAAACAAAAAAATTTCATTACGTTCTTATTGTCTATATATAACTGCATGTTGGAAAACATTGGGTGTCTAATCAAATTGAGTCAAGGAGTGACAAACCAATTGGGTTTTTAGTGTGTTGATCACAAAAGGTTTTGAATACATTCTTATTGTTTTCTAAAATTCCAGGTTGGAAAACACTGGGTGTTATAAAACCTACAACTCACATACTATTCTAAAACCCTTTACAAGTAGCAACCCAATTGCTTAGTCTCCCCTCACCTCAATTTGGTATGTTGTGGTTTCCCCACATGCAACTCCTCCCTGTGCTCTTCACCCTTTAGGTTTGAGCATGAAGATTGAAACAAAGAGTGTTATCCAATGTGTAATTATTTTGTGCATTATCATATTTAACCAATGTGATCACCTACTATTTTTTGGTCAATCAAGGTGATCACCAAGGTTTTCATTGACTTCTTAGCCTTTATTCCTGAATAGTCGATGCACACTATTCTTTGTAGCCAATGTGTTGCAATAATCTATATTTTTTTAGCTCTCTGTACAAGTAATGATATAAATAGAAGTTTGAAAGTGGTGCATGGTATCTTTCTTGTTTGTATTGTCTTCTGTTATTGATTATGCAAGTTATGGCCTCTTTCATATGCTAGGAGAGATGAGTTTGAGATATATCTGAATGAACATTCAGTACTTCACAATTCTAGCAAAATGGAAAAATGGAAAATATAATTGTTGATATATATTACTAGTGTTAGAGATAGGTTAAATCGGAAATTAAATTCCCATTGTACAGTTTAATATGTTTGTTTATTGTCTATACAGTTGGCATGTTGCAATCAGCACAACATATAATCCAATATCAGTGAAGTTTGGAATGAAGTGAATTCTTTGTGGTACCAAATGTCTTTAATTTTCCATTTTAATCTATCACCAACACTTGTCTTTCTTCCCGGTGGTTGATATAGGTGAGGAAGAAAATTTGAACAAAACAAGGGCAGGTAGATTGAGAAGGACGCTTCAGGAAATGTGAAGCTTCTACACTAAATACAAGTGATTCTAGCTATCATAGCTTGAATTGCACGCATACTAGATAGTTAAATTTCCAAAATTTATTTTGCATTTAGAAGTTTTGATTTATATATAGATGAGATGCTTAGTGTGGGGAATGCAAACAATTTGCAGTTTAATTTAAATAAAATAAATGTTACATTATTGTGTGTGTATTATATCCCAAAATTTTACTTGAATCATGTTTCCTCGTTGAAGTGTGACTGTTGCACAGGAAATGCTTAAAGCATTAGTGAAGGGTGATATTTTATCCTTTTAATTATCCTTCTCATAATTGATTTGTGTTAACTTTAGGATGATTTATGCAACACTACATTGGTATCATTTATCTTCCAAAATAGAATAGGAACATTTGGATCCTTGGTAATTAGATCAGATATATTTGGAAAAGAACATAATATTTATGATTTTACATTAGAGTATTTCTCATTTTAAATAATGTACCTTTGTTTAGTTGTGAAGCATCATTGCATAGTTGGGTTTCATAAGGTTGTGAATAAGGAACATTGTTATTGTAATTTTTTTTACTCGGTATAATATACCATGCAAACTGCAAAGGCGAGGCCATAATAACACAAAAATGGCCATTAGGCTTCCCAAATTTTTTAATGGAATTGTTTTTTCTGTAAACACAATGTGTTTTACAATGAAGAATCCTCTTTACAAATATGAGTTTTCCTTGTTTCCCATTTTGGAGGTTTAGAAACACAATGTGTTGTCAATTGTGCAGACACTTATGCCAAAAAGATGCACCTATGTACATACAAAAATGCATTAAACCATACATAAAAACATACATAGAAACATACATAGAAACATACATAACATGATCAAACATCATAGTGTGAGGCCCACCAGATGAGGGATAAAAGTGATGAAGTTTCAGAAAACGGAACCAAATGTGAGGGAAATGGTAGGTAGGAGTTAACGACATCGTCAAGTCAATTTTTCCACCTCCTGCCTGCTAATAAAATTGGGTTTCATGGTTTGTGAAAGAAGTGTCATTTTTAGAGCTTTTTTTGCGTGGGAAAATTAGAGGCGGACTGACGTGTGCGTTTTTGGTTTGGAGAAAGAAGGATGAAAACACTCTATGTTTCTAGTCTGGACATTGAAAGCTGAAGGTTGGAGTGCATGTGGAGGAGTTTGTGGAGAAAACTGACCAAATTGAGGTGAGGGGTACTAACCAATTGTGTTGTAGAGGGTTTTACAACACTATTTGGGTTGCTTGTTTCTTAACACCTAGGGTTTTCCAACATGAATTTTTACAAAATAGAATGAAGTGTGTACTATGAAGCACACTACATGTATTGACGGTTAATAGAGCCCCTTAAATGAGAAATGTGTTATTTGATAAAATAGAACCCATACATTTGTATATCTGCATTTCAAGACAAAGCTTGGGTATAAGTAAAGGCAGGCTTCAAAACACGTGTTTTACAACTTGCACTACACAACATTCACTACTTTTTGTAAGTGTGAATAAGTAAAAAGTAAAAGAATGACTAAAACACTTCTTAATAAGACATTAGATCAAGATTAACATGAATTAAAGTAATTTAAAACACTGAAAAGCCTGAAGACATCTCAGCGTCTCCTATCTCCAAAGATTTATCAAGTTACATAAGCTCTCAAATTTGTAAGCATCGTAATTGTTTAAAATGCCTATCTAGAGAATGGAATGTATGCTAAATGCAATGATGTGATGATTAAGAATGATTTCTAAGTGATATGAAGCTACTGTAAACTATCTTGATGAAAACTGATAAAAGGAAGCTACAGTAAAAACTAATGTTGTTGTCGTGATATGAAATCTACTGATACCATGATGTTGTGATGCTTATTTATAATGCTAATGCTAATGCTATGGTTGATTGATTGCTTGATTGCTATGAATTCCCGTTCCTACAAAGTAATTTTGCAGAAATTGGGATTTCTCGGATAATTTTCATGCTTCAGAAGGCTGTATATATAGATTTTTGGCAACAGTTTTGCAGAGGGGTAACACAACAGAGGCTGAGATTAAATATGGAGATTTCAATGGTAAGAGATGAGAAGGTGGAGCTGATCATGGAGGATTGTTCCTCCCCATGAAAACACCAGGCAAGATGAGATGAAATATTTGAGGCAGAAGATTGAGAGGATTGCCTGCAGGTTTGTCCCCGAGGCTTTTCCCGTGAATGCCAGTTACATTAATTAGATTTGAAAAATCTAATTTTATTGGTGAGTGAATAGAGGGACTTGATTTATGCTTTTATTTAAATTAGCAAAAGGAAAGATAAATAATTTAATAAAACAAACTATAGAAGTTGTTTATTAAATTAAAATAGAAGGAATATGATAATTAAATTAAAGATTTTAGGATATCTTTTTTTAATTAAGAAGAAAATATGATAAGATAATTAAATAATACCAACTATTGAAGTTGTGTATTTAATTTTAAGATAGAATTAATGGATAAAGTATAGAAGAAATAATAATGATAATAATTAAATGAAACAAAGTATTTAATTTTGTTTATTTAATTAAGAGGAAATAATGTGATAAAATAGAAGACTTAATAGTGAACTTAATATAAATAAATATTTCTATTTATTTACTAAGTAGATGAATTTAGCATTAATTAATCAAATAAATCATATTTAATTAATTAGATTCTCCAGACCATTTTTAGGTGTCTACATTTTGCCCCTCTTTGAAGTGATGTGTTTACGCATTGCTTCAAAGAAAATTTTGTGTTGTTGCTGCTAGTATCGACGAAAAAAATTTAGAATGCCCCAGACATGATTTTCAGGTGGTTGATGGATATATGCCCCCTCGGGAGATAAATTAATGATTTTTTTAAATTTTTTTGGATTTTTCAAAAAAATTAAATTTTCTATGATTTTCTGATGATTTGACGTAGATTTGATGAAGCTGATGATATTCAATTGTCATTTCTTTGTCATTCGATGATCCTGATTGGTCATGCTCGTCGGGTATTGGAGAGATTCTTGATTAGACAGGTGTACAGACAATACGGGATGGTCCAGGGTATGCCCCAGGGTGTTTCTCACTACGCTCGTCGTCAGTCGGATACTACAGATTGGGGGCCTTGTTTGTTGTATGTTGCTGCAGTTCAGGAGTTTCAGGCTTTACAGCCATTTGAGTGGGACATTCGGCCAGATATTGTTGAGCCTCCAGTTACGGCAGATTATGCTGAGTTTTTCGCTTTGCATCCATTTCCATGCCTTACCATTCCATATGAGCTTGCCCCATTACCTACAGAGGAGGATGTTCCTGTTACGCATGGTCGGAGATGGAGGAGAGAGGATATTGGAGGGGTTGAGGCAGAGGATGTTGGTGTGGTTGGTGAGGCAGATCTCAAGCCTGAGGAGGATGTTGGGGTAGAGGAGGATGTTGGTGGCGAAAGCAGTGGAGATAGTAGAGAGGGTACAGGTGGGTCGGGCCTTGCTTTAGATTTTCCTAGTGAGACCATGCCTCGTAAGAGGCAGGTTGTGGGAGGTGTTTCAGAGCGGTTGCAGATAGAAAATCTTTAGGTTCAGTTAGAGACCGTTCAGGAGCAGCTTCTTCAAGCTCAGGCTTTACTAGAGTAGACCCAAGCTCAAATGCAGGTACAAGCTGAGTTGCATGCAGAGACTATCATTTGTGCGAGCTCAATTAGTCACAGCTCAGTCACAGATTGCAGCATTGATAGCTAAGAGGGATACAGACAGATAGACAACCCAAGCTCAAATTACTTCGTTGATAGCCGAGAGGGATGCGGCCAGGTTTGCAGCAGAGGGTGCTTAGGCTTCTGCCGATAAATTACAGAGACTGGCAGATGGTACATCCCTGGTAGATTACATGTGAGAGTTTGTTCACATTGCCGAGGAGATTGAGTTTTATAGAGCGAGATATTATGACGTAATTCCCTCTGAGCAAAGAGTTAGCTATGCAAGGTCTCATTCTGCTAGGTCACGATCCAGGACTGTCAGTGCAAGTGTTACTCAGCCTCTACCTAGAGATCCTAGGGATCCCTGTTCGTCTAGTGGTAGGGGTCTTGATCCTATTATGCCTACACCGTCTAGAGCCAGCAGCACATGATTGTTGTCTATGTTACATTTGATATGTGATGTACACTTTGATCATTTTGATATACAACCATATTTGATGTTATATCTCTCTTCATTTCAGACATCATTGTATACTTGTCATTGTGATTTTGTTTACATATGAGATGCAGTGGATTCTTTTGTCTATTATGTGTTCTATATAATTCTTCGATGGATGCATTTTCTTTGATGTTCTATATGCTATGTGATGGTTTTATTATTATGATGGTATGCTTTGATATGATGTTGTTCTATCTATGATGCACATAATGGTAATGTATGGATGCATGTTATATGGATACATGATTATTTAAATGATATACTATATGTGATGTAAATGCAAATATATGGATGAAAATGTTGAATGATACATGATGCAATAAATTGATGGACTTTATGATCAAATGGATGGATTATATGTGGATATGTGATATAATAAATGGATGAATGTAATGAGTTATGATGATGTATGTTTATGAAAATGGAATGATATAGATATGCGTATGTTGAGATTTTTTTTATAATATGATGAGAATGTAAAAATGATTTGATTCAAATGTATGAATGATGAAATGATGATGTAAATGCTATATGATCATGAGGATATTTTTGTTAATGTCAAGTATACTTAGTCTATTATGATAAAAGATAATTATTTAATGAATGATTCACCAATTTTGTAACAAAAACTTTGCAGATGTAACACTATTATGGATGCAATCTACTTTTACCATGAAAATCTACATGTAAACATAGGCATTTTAACAATACTTTTGTGCTTTGTATCATCATTAAGCTTTTAAAATGTTGAAAGTGAGTACAAGCATCAAAGGTATAATGTAAACCGATGATGACCTAAGTACTACCTTCATGATTTTTGATATTGCAACCAAATGCAAGCATCGAGGTATAATTAAACCGAGATGACCTAAGCATTTCTTGCATAAACAAACAAGAATTAACCACTTTCCTATGTGAATTGGAATGTCATCCATGATACTTTGTAGAACATTTCCCGCGACGATTCACACAGTAATTATGATTAATTCACAAACAGTAGACAAAGAAGATACTATTTCTTCTTCCTGGATTCTCTAGTTCAATACATCATTGAGTTACTCCAAAGAAATTATAACAATGATCAAAAGTACAACATATCTTACATTTGCTTATAGTATTCAATCATTTATTCAAATTAGATCATCCATCCTGATTTTATGATGTTTTTGTGTTTTCGAGATTTTGGATCAAACTAACCTAAAGACCTATCCTAAGGGCCTCAGGGACTGATCAAATATTAGCCTTTCCTATGTTATACATGCAACGACCACGTATTTTGACTGACATAGACCCATGTTTTTGACTTTTTGAGATTGACTTTTTTACTTGTTTTTGGATTTTCTGTTGTGATATGGATGTTCGATGTGTTTCTGATGGTGATTGATGTTTGATGTTGGGTTGTGTTTTGAACATTGTTTCTATTTTGTTTGTCTTCCTGTTGTTTGTCCATTTTGTTAAGCTCAATATTTATGTTGCCCCCAAGCTAGGGTGAGACATGACCATGTGATATGATATGATAACAAATGTAAAATTATGGTGGAAATAATGACCATGACATGTGTCCAAATAGATGGGAGAGTTTATTCGAATCACAAATAACGCCTATTTCCAGGTTTTCACTATATGTTTTTATTGCACCTTTTCATTCTTTTTGATTTTTTTTTAATTTTTTTTTTAATTTTTATTTTTCTATCACCAGGATGCCTGTTTGCCAGGTTTTCATCAAGGTAACCATTTTCAAAAACTAATTCATGCACTAAGTGATTCATGTATAGAACTTTCTGAGATGGATATTGTTGATAGTTTCATCAAACAGATCCCCTTCTGGTGTAGACAATTGATATGCTCATGATCCATAGACTGATACGATTACAAAGGGACCTAACCAGTTAGGTTCAAACTTTCCTTTCTTTTCTCTATCCTACTGATTCCTAGGGTTTTCTTTTAGGACCAAGTCTCCAATTTGAAAGACTTTAGGTTTTACCCTATGATTGTAACTCATTTACATTCTTTTTTGGTAGGCCTTTAAATGATTGGCTGCTTGTTGACGGCGTTCATCCAGTAATTACAGTTCCTATAGCCTTGAAACTCTGTAATCCTCATTTGCTATGATACCCTTCAGTGATACACAGAGTGATGGTATTTCTACCTCAATTGGTAGAATGGCCTCTGATCCATACACCAAGGCGTATGGTGTAGCTCATATTGGTGTTCTGATGTTGGTTCTCTAGGCCCATAGTGCAGGATTTAACTGAACATGCCAATCACGGCCAAATTCTTTTACCGTCTTCTTTAGTATTTTTAGGATTGTTTTATTTGAGGCTTTTGCTTGGCCATTTCCCTGTGGATAGTACGGTGTTGAAAAATGATGTTGAATATGGAATTGTTCACATAATCTTTGGATGTCTAATTTTTAAAAGGCCTACCATTATCTATGATAATGGATTGAGGTACCCCGTACCGACAGATGAGGTAGTTGAGTATGAAAGATGAAATCTATTTTCCAGTGACAGTTGTTAAAGCAACTGCTTCTATCCATTTTGTGAAATACTCTATTGTTGTGATGATGAATGTGTGTCCATTAGACGAAGAAGGATTTATTTTCCCCACCAGGTCCAGTCCCCATTGATAAAAGGGCCATGTGGATGTGAATGGTTGTAACTCTTGTGCTAGCGCATGAATTAGATTACCATGAATCTAACATTTCTAACATTTTTTAACATATTGATAGGCCTCCCTCTTCATGTTCAGCCAATAATACCCTAAACGGAGGAGTTTCTTAGCTAGGGTTAGCCCACTTGAATGGGTCCCACAAATACCTTCATGGACCTCTCATAAGGATGTTTCAGATTCATGATGCTCCAGACACTGGAGAAGAGTACCATCTAGACCTTGACGGTAAAGGATGTCAGCGATTAATGTATGTCGCACAGATTGACGGATAAAGTTACATTTTTTGTTTCTAGAGAGATCAAGAGGAAGAATGTTATCTTTGAGGTAAGTATAGATCTCTCCATATTATGAGGGTTGAGTGTTGGTTATGTGGCATATGGTCTTTGAATCAGGGTTATCATATGCAGGATTAGATACTTGTTCAACCATAAACTCATATCGACCTTTCTTTTCTGATAATTGCAAAAGGGAGGCAATTGTTGCCATGGCATCTGCAACTTTGTTTTCTACCCTTGGTATTTGCTCGAACTTGATATCCATGAAGTAATTTTTTAGATCATCTATCATTTTCTTATAAGGCATGAGCTTCTCATCCTTTGTTTGATACTCATCATTTGCTTCATAAATGACAAGCTGTGAGTCCCCATACACTTGCATTTCTGTGATTTTCCATTCAATAGCTATTTTGATGTCAATAATCAATGCTTTGTACTCAGCTATATTGTTTGTACATGGAAACATTAACCTATAGGATCTTGGAATGGTGTGTCCTTGAGGTGTGACAAATAGAATTCCTACACCAGCTCCTCTTTATGTATATGATCCATCAAAATAAAGCCTCCATTGTTGTGTTGTACTATTCATGATGTCGGCATCTGGAAATTCAATGTTCATTGGATGATGATCCTATAATGGAGCTTCAGCTAGTTGATCTTCTATTACATGTCCTTTGATGGCTCTCCTGTCAACATATTGGATGTCAAACTCGCTTAAGATCATGACCCATTTTGTAAGTCTTCCTGTTAGAGCAGCTTTACCGAGTAGGTATTTCAATGGGTCTATTTTTGCTATGAGCCTGACTATATGAGTCAACATGTAGTGTTGCAATTGTTGGGTTGCAAATACTACTGCCAAACAATCCTTTTCTATGAATGTATAGTTTATTTCATATCTATTGAGAGCCCTACTGATGTAGTAAACTGCTTGTTCTTTTCCTTCAGAATCCTCCTGTGCTAATAGAGCTCCTAAAGATATGTCATTTGTAGCAATATACAGTAATAGTGGTCTTTCTTCTATGGGTGGCATGAGTATTGGAGGTGACACCAAATACTGCTTTATCTGACCAAAATTTGTTTCACAGTTATGATCCCATTTGAATGAAACATTTTTATGAAGTAAATGATTAAATGGGTGACTCTTATCTGCTAGCTGGGAGATAAATCTCCTGATGGATTGTAACCTGCCTTGTAGGGACCATAATTTCCATATGTTCTTCCCTGGTGTGTGATTTTTCTAAGATGTCATCCACATAATCTTCCATGAAAGTATTCATCATGTCATGGAAAATTGTGGTCATTGCCTACTGATATGTTGCACCTGCATTTTTCAATCCGAAGGGCATGACATTCCAATAGAATGTACCCCAAGGGAAAGTGAATGTTGTCTTTTCTTGATCTTCAGGTGCTATTTTTATTTGATTATATCCTGAGAATCCATCCATTATAGATAACATGGCATGTCTTGTTGTTAGATCAACAATTATGTCAATGTTGGGAAAGGAAAATCATCCTTTGGGCATGCCTTGTTTAAATCCCTAAAATCCATGCATATTTTGATGCTATTATTAGTCTTGGATACTGGCACAATGTTTGAGATCCATCTGCATAATCTATGGACCTAATAAAATCTGCATCCAATAATTTATTTAGCTCTGTTTTAACCATAAGGGCAATGTGGGGATGCATCTTTCTCAATTTGTGTTTAACCGGTTTGATTCCCTTTGGTATTGATAGATGATGCATTAGGAGTTGTCGATCCAATCCTGGCATGTCACAATAATACCATGCAAAATTTATGTGTCGTTGCTCAAAGAATCTAGTGAATGTTGTCTTCTCTTGTTCTGTCGTGGATGCTGCTAGATGTAAGATCTTTTCCTTTTCAGTTGTTCCCATATTTATAGACTGTGTCGGCTCTACTAGTACCGATGATCTGTCATGGTAATTTTTTGGGAGAGTGTCGAATCTTCCATCCTTCAGTGCCTCAAAAAGGTTTTCACTGTTGGATACATTCTTTATTTTTCTCTTTTCAAAGTCTAGTGCTGCCTCAAAGAGGTTTTCACCATTACATTTATTTTTCCTAATATCATTTTTACAACTGAAAGATTTGGCACCCTCCTATTGTAAAGCATCGAGATGAGTGTTATGGATAGTACTTGTATCAATTTCGTCACTGCAAAGATAATTTATGATGGCATCATCGTTTGAAAAGACTGGTATAAGAATAGGTTCGGTGGGTTCCCAGTCAATAAGTTTGGGGTGCATTAAAGGTAACAAGTCATCAAATTGAATAAGGCCAACTGTTGTAAGTGTCATGATAGCTAGGTGGTCAAAGTTATTGGTATGCAGTTTGAGGTCTATGACAGTACTCACCTTCAAGTTTTCTAACTCACTCGGTGTCTAATTGTCCTCACTTGAGTCATCAATATTTGTTGATCCCATAACAAATGTTCTATTTCCTAAACTTTGTCCCTCCCCTCGTAAGGGTGTATATACTTGGATAACATCAATCTCTTTATCAATATAAGATGTAGAAAATAGATGATCCCATTCATATTCATTGGAGTCTGTGTCAAAGCCATCTCTCATTTGTAGTATCCTTTCTACTACTTTTTGGGTTTTTTCCTCTTTTTGTTCATTTATGTAGCCTAATCATGTTTTGTCTTTAGGCTGTAATGTTTGAGGTTGAATGGGTTCAATAATACTGTTCTTTATCTTGCCAATTGGTCCTTGACCTTTGTAGCCCATTTTCGCTAAAATGGCCTTCCCTTTTCCATATTGATCTGTTTTGATACTAACATTCGTTGATGTTGACGCTTCCTCGTCTTTGTATAGCCAATTGAGAATGGCTTTGTCTTCTGACTCATCTTCGAGTGTACCTACTTTTATAAACCTTTCATTTAGAGTTGTGATGGGTTGTGATGAACTTGGATTATTTAATATGGGTTTTCCATATGTTTTTGGTGATGGTAGCAACTGCAATAGGCACAAAGATTGCTCAAGAGAATATTATCCTAAGCCCTTTTCCTTTATTTGAACCTTTTCTGAAAGTTGTGATAATTCATTCATAGGACCTTTGGTGTTTAATGTGTCCACAACAGTTGTTTCTTTCTCTAGATTCTTCTTCTCAACCCATTTAGATATGAAATTGGGTTGGCTGTCAATAGTGGATGAAGTGTAAGTATTGACTTCTCTGTTATGAGGTACCAGAGTGTCTTGAGTTGCTTTTAACATGCTGCAAGTCTGTGGATTGTTGTTGTCAGTTGATATGGTGACCTCCTGTCCGTTTACTAGAAATTTCAGTCATTGATGGTATGTTGAAGGTATCGCTTGCATGTCATGGATCCATGGACAACCCAATAGTATGTTGTATGTTAGATCCTTGTCTAACACTTGACAAACAATGTTTTTGACAATCGGCCCTACCTGAATTGGAAGTATAATAAGCCCTTTGGAAGACCTTTCCTCTTCATCATATTCCTTTATTGTTATTTTTCTCTTGGCGTCAATGGCGTTGTCAAAATAGCCTAGTGCATGAATCAGTTTCAAGGTACAAATATTTAAACTAGCTCCTCCATCTATTAGAACACACTTGACACGGTGTTTATGGATCGAAACTTCTATATGCAAGGCTGCATTGTGGGGATGATTTAAAGATACATCATCTTGTTCAGAGAACGAAATACAATGAGGTGTGGTGAGATGTCCCACCATGGCTTGGAATTGACAAACATCCAAATCATTAGGGACCGTGGTAGCTACCAGAGCCTGTTCCAAAACTTCTTTGTGTGATGGTGAAATTTTGAGAAGTTCTAGAATGCATATTTGTGCGGATATCTTTTGTAATTGGTCTATGATATTGTATTGATGTGATGGGGAAGTGTTTTTTTTGGAGGAAATTTCTTTCAGTATTACTCTGGACTACCCCCTTGTCATTATATTGACTTGTGGATGGTCTTTTGTTTCCTTGATTTTGAGGACATTGATTTGATTATCAAATGTGTTTGCGCTTGGCATTATGTTTAGGGATTTAATGTCATTGATGTTTGTGTCATCTTTTTTATTATCAATGTCATTTTTCTCCACCTCGGAAAGGAAAAGAATGGTGGTGGCATAGACATAGTTTATACTTTTTCCCTTACCACTAGAAGAAGACTCTCCTTTTTCATAGTTGGGTAATGGATTGGTAAATGCAGTGTGATCATTATTTGTCTGATTCCCTTCAACAAACACCTTTTTGGCTTCGATCAAGTCTTGTATTAGGTGTTTTAGTTGCATACAGTCATTTGTTTTATGTCCTTTATTCTTATGGAAATTACAATAATTTGCATCATTCCACCATGATGGTTTTACCTTTGGCTCCCAATTTTGAGCTTCTGGTAAGGTAATAAGTTTGTTTGCAATGAGTTCTCTCATTGTTGATTCCAATGTTTGTCCTAATGGGGTGAATTTTCATCGATTGGATTGTATTTGGTATGATGGTCTTGATTCTCCATTGTTGGTGTTATTGTTTTGAATAGTGCCCTGACTGTTGTTTTGGTTTTCATTTTGATTTGCTTTGGTGGTTGATGCTGTCAAATTGAATACTGGTTTTAAATTGTCAGTTGTAGGTTCATTGCCTTTAGTATTTCTGTTTTTCTGCCAAAATTTTGGCTTGTCATTGTTTCCATAGTGATTTGCATTGTTGGATGTTTCACTATAGTGCTTAATCACTCCTCGTTTGACTAGGGCTTCTTCGATTTTGAGCCCATTCTCAATTACTTTTTTTAATGTTGGGGGACATTGCAATTCAAGTCTATAACTCATTTGATCATTTAAGTTGTCTATAAATAATTCAATCTTCTCCTCTTCAGGTATGGATTGAGGATATCTAGCGAACAACTTTCTCCATTGTTGTAAGAATGATAAGAATGTCTCACCATTTTTCTGTTTCAGATTATAGAGATCCTTTATGGTTACGTCATGTGTGATGTTGATGGAGTATTGAGAAATGAATTTTTTGACCAATTCTTTGAAGGATCTAATCCATGGTTGTAATTTTGAGAACCATTCCATACAATGGGCCCCCAAACTCCTAGGAAATAATCTCATGAGGTATGTATCCTCTTGTGAAAATTTGAGGCTCATTGTTCTAAATTCTCGTACATGGTCAATCAGGTCTGATTTTCCATTGTATTTGTTGTATTTAGGAAACTCACAATGCCTTGGAAAGGGTATCATATCCACACATGGATGAAAAGGGTAATGACAAATGTCCTTTAATAAATATGTTTTTGTGGTTCCTGTTTGCATGTATTGAACCTATTGTTGTAGGGTTTGCATTTGAACTGTCAAGGCAACCACTTGATCTGTATCCTAAGTGTGGTTTGGTTTCGTCTCATTGGTTCTAGGTGTTTCCTTCAACCGATTGATCTCAAAATATTTCAAAAGTTTGGCACCTAATTCTACTAACATCAAGAGGTATTTCTCTATGTCTTGTTCTAAGACCTTTTTCATAAATTTATGAAAATTTGGGTATTGTTGGGCATGTTGTATATCTTCTTGTGTTAGTTCATTGTTCTCATTTTGTTGGTATCAGAAAAAAGAGTTTTCTTCAGTCATGTTTAGATTTTTCAGTTTCTTTCTCCCTGATTTTTTTCCTTTGCAACCTTGTTAAGATTGGCATACAAGTTTTGGTTTTTTTTCACTAAACTTAGATCTTCTATGTGGTGTTAGTTTCTATTTTATTTTTAAAGAATCCCAATAGAATGATGTATTCTATTGACGAGGCTAAGTTAAATTTTTTATTACCAAGTTTTTGTTTCATGATGGTAGGATGTCAAAATCCTAATGAGGAAACTTGGCTCACTAATCTAGGTTTTGTTTTGATAATTAGACACTTTGTATTTTTCAAGATCTGATGTTTTGTGTGAAAACAATTTAACATGTAAGAACCTACTTTGTTTCAGGTTTTTAGGACACTGTCTGATCTGTAAAATATTTCTAACTGGTAAAATCCTATGTTTCTGATGTCCATATGTCTAACAATTGTTTTGGAAGATTCTTTGTTTTTATGTTTTTTGGAAGCACTAATATAGAGAGTAGAAGCACTAAAACAGAACGCATACGTGCTAGAATTTTTGGTAAACATGTTGTAAAATAGTGTAGAAGCGCTAAAACATGGCATAGAAGCGCTAAAAGACCGGCACACTGGTAATGTTTGATAATGACAAAGCACTGTAAAATTAATCAGAAGTGCCAAAACAGAAACCAGAAGCGCTATGTTTTGCTATTTAAGCGCTAAAAGATGGATCAGAAGTGCTAGAACAATGTTGACACTCAAATTTTTTGACAGTTTCGTTTGTCGTTGACAGAAGTGCTATAAGATTGCTCAGAAGTGCTAAAACAGAGGATGGAAGAACTATAGTATCAATTTAATGCCAAGTAGAGGGTGGCAATATGGGTCTCTCAGCTGCTATGTCTGCTTTCTCTTCTTCGTCATCCAAGACTATGGATGTTGTGAGGAATTTATGGGGTGTTTCATTCTTTTCAAAAATAAATGTTCTCAAATTACTGATGATGTCAGTTTGAGTGCCTTCAATGTGCACATTATCGGGCTGAAATATTGGTGTGGTTAGCCCTGGTTGTTGAACGGGAGTTGTAGGTCGCCAAATGGTCATAAGGTATGTTGAATGATGGTTTCAATACCTTATTGTAATGTTATTTATTACCTATTCATGGGAAGGAGGTAGTAACATGGGTCTTCCTATTGCTATGTTTGTCTTTTCTTCTTCTTTGTTTAGAATGATGGATTATGTAAGAAACTGATGGGGTGTTTTGTTTTCCTCAAAAATAAATGCCCGTAAGCTACTAATAATGCCGGTTTGGCCGTTCTCAAGATGTATAAGGCTAGGTTGTATGATAGGTGGTATAAGGCCTAGTTGTTGAATGGGAGGTGTAGGTCTCCAAATGGTCATAAGGTGGTAACTCCTTGATTTTCGATGTCAACCTAAGGTTTCCAAAGATTTGTTTATCGTAAGAACTAATCAGGTCTGGTGGAGTATTCTATGGTGGGTTGTGGAATGAAGGATTGACAAATACGTTGACTATGGTTAGATTGATGTGAAAGAGTGCATATTTGAATATGGGCTTGTGAATTCAAAGGTTCTACAGCATAATCATCAGTGTAACCCCTATCAAAATCATGAAACCTATGGAGGAATGTTCTATGATGAAGCAAAGTCTTCCTATTTTGATACAAGAAATGTCGTCTTTGCAAAAGATGTATGTAACTAAGTGGTGTCTTGGGTTTTCTAATTCTCTTGGCAAGAAATTTCCTGACAAACTTAGTGGTTTTCCAATCTCTAATCATGTATTCTCAGTTTTGATTTTATTTGATTTCATATTTTTTAGGATGATCTTTTATCTGAATTTTAATGATTTTGGAATACACAACACTCAAATGAAGACAATTGTTTTTAAGAGTTTGTAATCTAAACTTATAGTGTATGTTCAAAATAACCACACATGGTCCTATTTTCACTAGTTTGATAACAATAAAGCACTTCAGACAGACTCACTCTTAATAGTAAAAAGGTCATCATTATACTCAACAACCCACATCTTAAAATTGTGTCGACTCACACAGCCATGTCACCCCCTAGAGGGCGCCTGTGTTTTTTTCTTTTCCAGGCATGTACTCAAGGTTAGATTTCTCGATCCCCTGAGCAAACAGTCTGTGGAAATTATATGGTGAGTGTCTTGGGGGCATATTCTTCCCTCCCCTTGTACTGCGAGTACTACAATGTCTAGTTACTGACTCAGTTGGATACTACACTAGGTTCTTAGAAAGGGTTTCCGTTTGGAGTGGCAATAATAGACTCCCTCGGGAGACCTCCCAACCTTTAGAACAAAGGTTTTAGGGATGGTTATCTTGCACACTTCTGGTAAAAGTGGGTTTCCCCAGATTTGCTTTAAATTTTATAGTGGGGTGGAAAAACTTGGCTTTGGTTTGAACCCACTTAGGTCATTCCTATAGGGTGATTACATTTTCCCACTATGGCAGGCCTTCTAAAGGATGTAATAAAACTTTCAGAATGCATAAAAAGGATGAGTCTGGCTTTTTGGATTGCCCAGTTAAGGGGAGAGCATATGCCTATCAACCATTCAAACACAGAAATCATTAGTTCAATTTTTAGAGCCCAAACAAAAAAATTTCTAATCTATGTGAAGATGTTGCTTCACAAAAAGACATGGTGTTCATTTTTAAATCCCAAATTGAAAATTCTGGTGACTACCCTAGATTGGTAAATTTTTAATCCAAATGAAAATGTGACTATCCTAGGATTCATTCATTTTTAAACCAATTGAAGAAGTGTCTATTTAATTTTGTTTATTTAATTAAGAGGAAATAATGTGATAAAATAGAAGAATTAATAGTGAACTTAATATAAATAAACATTTCTATTTATTTACTAAGTAGATGAATTTAGGATTAATTAATCAAATAAATCATATTTAATTAATTATATTCTCCAGACCATTTTTAGGTGTCTACACTTTCAACAAGTTTATTCATTATTGCCAATAACGGCAAGAAATTGGTGTTCTTGCTATTTGTAATGCACACCTACATATACAGGTTTAAAAACAAAAAGGGCTTGGGTATGTTGTGATGTGGAGGTTGAAAAATGCAGTGTGTTATGAATCATGCAATTTTTTATATACTTGAAATTTAAACAAAACAATGGAAGGCTTGATTTTGAAGAAATTCATACTATTTTGTAACATTCCATGTTGCAAAACTGTACATGTTAAGAAGCAAGCAACCCACTATGAGACAACCTCTTACATTTAAATAAGGAGATTCAAATAACTGAAAACCCACATTGTGTTTTCCAAAATACAATTATTTTGTGCACTTTTTTTTCAATCATGCCAAATTTAAACACAACAATGGAAGGTGTGATTTTAAATACATTCATACTATTTTGTAAAACTCCATGTTGAAAAATTGTATGTGTTAAGAAGCAAGCAACCCATTGTGAGACAACCCTTTACATTTAAACAAGGAGATTCAAATAACTGAAAACCCAAATTGTGTTTTCAATTAATGCCTCTACTATATATTTTGCAAATGAGAAAACCCTTGGAAACCCATCAATTAATACCTCGTTATATATTTTGCATGGTTTCCAATTTCTCTAAACTTTATTCAATTATTTCAGTCATATTTCCACAATGGGTTGTCAGTTATTTCATTCAGCAATTGCAAAATTTCAAAACCAGCAGATGGGAGGAAACAAAATTTTAAAAACCCTCAACACAAAAACACATAAATAGCTTTGCATTTAAAATGAAAACCCATTTTCCCAACAAAAACCCTTTTTTTCTTGTCAATGAAAACCCATCTTCGCAACAAATAGTCATTCATTTCTTCACAATTCCTAGGCAGAATGGAAAAATGGCATATATTTTTGGTGGATATACATACCTGCTAGGTAGCTAGTTGCTTGCGCTTATCAAATGCATTTTTGTATGGAAAGTAGCCGCTCTGCTTCAGCCTTTGAATTCTTGCAACTCCTTTCTATGCTCTCCAACAACCTACAAAATGTCAATGTCGAGAATGGCAACGGAAATTAGACCTCGTCTAGGCTTTTTGCTATTTGCAAATTATGATTTTGAATGCCACGTTTTGGGATTTTTGTCCACTCTGAAATATGATTTTTAAAACATGATGATGGTTATGATGCATCTAACATGAATTTTTGTAGGGAGAATAGCCTCATCCCAATTGTAGAAGGTGATCTCCCTACAAAAGCACATGGCTTACACATGATAACGTATTTCCCTTTTTCAGGGATAAGACATGTTTGATTATGTTTTCATGTCGAAGACATGTTTTTTTAGGGATAATAGCTTGATTTTACTATATTTTGTAGGGAGATTAGCTTTTGCCCTGTTTTCTTTGCAATTGAACATGGCTATTCTCCCTAGAAGAATGCATTTCAAATGCATCATAACATACAAATGTACATTGAAACATACAAAAATACATATACCACATGATGGGACAACATATTGCAGAAAATAATTGAAGGTTGGAAAACACTATTTTTTTTCATTTTGCACGTTGAAAGTTGAAGGTTTGAGAGTAGGAGGTGGAGTTGCAGGTGCGAGATATATAAAACTATCCAAATTCAACTAAGGGGTGAGTAACGAATTGGATTGTTATTTTTCAAGGGTTTTAAAATGGTATTTAGTTTGCAATTTTAATAACACCCAATGTTTTCCAACCTACAATTACACATTGTTGGCCTTACCATTGTATGAAAATTTTGACCTATCAATGCCTGATACAAGTTTTAGATAAGACCTCTATAAAAACATGACAACATTTCATGACAACTGGGCATCTTTGGAGCAACTTTGCAATATTTGCAAAACAAGCTCTTCTCTCTAGCACACATCCCCACCTCTTCCACAATCTAATCCACTAAGTTCCATGATGTCAAAAGGTGTCATCGATGTATGATGGAGAGAAGTGCATGTTTTACAAATGAGAAAGGTATGCTTCAAAGTTTCACAATTGTCATGGTTTTGTAGAGGTTACTTCCATAGGTCAGAGGAGAAAAAAGTTGAATATTTGATGTGGGTTTTTTGAGAGCTTTCTAGTGGTATCATCTATAGATGTTGATGTCAAAACAAAACAAAAAAGCACCACATATTGGCAGGGTGGAAAACACAGTGGGTTATGTGTTAATTAATTTTTCTTTACCAAGTATGGTGAAGATGTGAAAGCTAATAATTTATTTGATGCAGCTATGCAAGATGTCACGTAATGTTGAAGCATGTGTCTGTACTTGGCTGACCAAATACCATCTGTATCTTCCATGTAATTTCTTCACTCAGATAGAGGAATTGAGTCTCCCATATAGATTTTGGGAAAAGATGTTAAGGAGAATTGACAGAAAAGGGCCAAAGTGAAGTGACGTTAAATAACATAATTATGCTCATTTCTTTGACTGTGTCTTTGGTGTATGGGAAAAAATGAGCATGGGCGTTCAATATCACAATCTACAAATACAGATTGTATTTTTTTGTGATTGGCCAATTCATCTTTACCAAGAGATGCGAGACCTTTTCCTAGTTGGATGTATCTGGAAGGTATCCATTAAACCAACAATAATCATCCAAAAGCATAATCTTCCCAAGGATCTGACCATGAAATTTATGGGATTCCTCAAGGGGGAATCTTGAATTAGTCATCACATGTGTCCTGTCAAGGAATGGTTGCTTGTTGTGTTGAAATTCAACTACACTGTCAATTTTGATGATGATTTTTACTATAATTGGTATCAGAGTTGGTTCGTGGGTTTTAATCATGTGGTTGCGCTGGGGGGATTGTTAGAAGATTGGTGCTTCCACCCCTCATTCAGTGATGTCCATTTGATTCGTGATATGGTTTAACCACCTACCATGCATCTTATCTAATGCTTGTATCAGGCATTGACAAGTCGACATTTTCATGCAACATCAAGGTCAACACACATAGATAATATGAATGTAATGACAACATTTTGGTTACTTACACAGTAAGAACCCAATTGGTTAGTCACACCTCACATGAATTTGGATAGTTTTATGCATCCTCCACCTGCAATTATATTAATAGTATGAATGTCTTTGAAGCCTTTTGTTTCGTACACAATAATAATGTAATGAAGTTCAGCTTTGAAATATATAATAACTCTTAGTTACCGTATAAATTGTGTTTAAATTTCTTCGTATGATTGAAATAAAGAAATGCACAAAATAATGGCATATTGGAAATCACAATGTGGGTTGTCAGTTGTTTCATTCTGCATGTTTAAATCTAAACACTTGAGAGGATGGGGAGGACTTGTAGGTGTGGGATACATTCGGTTGCAGGTTTATTAATGCCTTGTTTTTTTCAATTTCATTACATTATTGCTATCTAGAAAGCAAAAGGTTCTCAAGACAATCAGAAAACATACCAAATTGAGGTGAGGGGTGAGTAACCAATTGGGTTGTTACTTGTAAAGGTTTTTAGAATAGTATGTGGGTTGTAGGATTTATAACACCTACTGTTTTCCAATCTAAAATTTCACATAATAGTTTGAATTTCTTGAAAAGATTTTGTTATTTAGATAGTAGGAATGTAATGAAAGGCACCTCCAAAACTTACAACTATTAGTTATGGTATTGTAGACATCCAAATTTGACCACTTCCACATGGTCAAACTCGTCAACTTTATTCATCTACTTCATCAATATTAATTAAATTATTTATTTAATTAATATTTCACCTTTCTTCCTAAAGTTCCTAAAGTATTTAATTCAACAATTAAATACTTTACCTTACACCGTTTCCTCACTAAATTAAATAAACATGTCAATTTATTTAATTTATTCATTTGACCTTTTTACAATCAAATTTAAATTATTCCTTTTTCTCTCTCCTTGTCACATCCTCCATAACCCTCTTCTAATATGGATTAATCCATGATTAGGATGTGCACACCTTAATCAGGATTAATGTCACATCCTCCATAATCTCCCACTTGCTTCTAATCTTTCATTATTTTTCTTAATCATGTATTTGCACAACCTTAATCTAATCCTCTTGCTACATTTAGCATACCTTTTTTGGTCAACCTTCACATTTTCCACATTTGGCATTGATCCTCTTCCCCATGTGAATTTTTAATTCACGTTTATTCATCCAAGACTCCTCTCTTCCCCATGTGAATTTTTAATTCACATTTATCTTTCCAGGACTCTCCTTATGCCCATGCAAGTTCTAGAACCTTTGACTTGTCACATCACTCACATGTGTCAAAATCCCACCTTTTTGGGAACCTTGTCTTATCCACAAGATCCTCCCAACCATGTGAATTTTTAATTCACATTTATTTCTCCAACTACTTTCCTTTTCCCCATGGAGATTTTTGAGGAATACTAAAATTCCTCAAATGTCACTTTCATTCTCACTTGGAGACAAGAAGTTCTTTTTTGAGGAAATCTTCTCATCTCCCAAGGTAATTTCAAAGTACTTGTCCTTCCTCCACATCACTTGTACCCTTGCCATCTCACCATGTCCTTTTGACACTTCACCCTCCACATGGCAAGATGTGAGGGCTTGTGAGTCCTCAACTCACCATAGCCCTCCATCTTGGCCATGGTGGCTCAATCCTGACCGTTGAATTCTCTAGAGAATTCAATTTCTTCTATAAATATCCCTTGCTTTCCTTTATTAAGGAACCTTATGCATTTTGTAGCAAACTTATGCACTTGAGTCATTCAAGCAATCATCAAGCACTTCTTTACATTCAAGCCATTTTGCATACTTTCCTTCATTCCATTATCATGGCATACTTATTCTAGATCTCATCCCACCTTGCATCCATCTCCAATCACAATTTTCATCTAAGGAGCACATATTTCAAGCTACATCAAGGGCCAACCAAGCAGATCAACACTAGCAAGGAAGGTATAACCACTCTCATTTCACCTTTCTTTTGTTTGTGCTTTACCTAGGCTAATCATTGAGGTGGTCTTGTGTTTTTATTTTGCATTTCTAGTTAAGTCTTGCATATTTAGATAGAAAAAAACTTCACACATTTCTGGCACGCCCGGTGGTACCCACAAATGGGTCCTTTTTAGTTTCATGTTTGTTGTTTTTTTATTTTTTGTAGGTTAAGGACATAGAGGGGCATACCTTCCCTTACAGAAGGGAGAACCTGCCCTTGACAGAGATCAAATAGCAGTCAAAACTCAATTTTTTAGCCTGTTTACTAACTATTTTCTACAAAGGGACGTACCCGCCCTTACAGAAGGGTGAACCTTCCCTTGACAAAGATCAAACAACAATCAAAACTTATTTTTTTAGCATGTTTACTAATTGTTTTCTGTAGAGGGGCGTACCTGCCCTTATAGAAGGAAAAACTTGCCCTTGACATAGATCAAACAGTAGTCAAAACTCAACTTTTTATCTTGTTTTCTAACTATTTTATGTAGAGGGGCGAACCTGCCCTTACAGAGGGGCGAACCTGCCTTGAATAGAGACTGTTGCAAGGTAAAAATAGTGGGTAAATCTCATCTTCAAATTCTATTTTTTATTGTTTTCGATTATTACTGACCCTAACATGTTCTGTTGGCATATGTGTTAGCTTCTCTAACATTTGTGCAGCTCTCAACGCTTATTGAAGACCAAGATATAAAACTACTAACACATTTGTTGTAGGATGAGAGTACCAAGATTTCTAGTTAGTTGTTTACTTTGTCATTTTCTTTAATATCTAGGCACATAGTCTAAGTAGGGGAGTCAAAACATTGTTTGTTGTGATTGTAGGTAGGCTATTGACATATCCAATCCCCTTGCGCCATTTGGTGATCCTGGGTGAAGAGAAATTGTAGCGTACCTAAGTCATTTTTGTTACCCAAAGGGGGTGTTATACCATTTAAACTTTCCCCTTGCACTTCGTGTGAGCCTAGGGAGTAGCTGAAAATAGTTAGCATTCTCTTCTTAGTGGGACCTGCTTGGGGATTTCATCACTGCAAGGGATGATCCCAACCACATGTACCAATGGGGTATATAAAGGGGGCAAAGCCAAAGTTGTACCCCAATCTAGTCACACTATGTCTGGCGGAGCATCAAAGCTAGGGTGATACCCAGATAGATGTGAAGAGTTGGTCTGAGCCCTTCAGTATCTCACTAGGGTTCCCAACTCATGCTTGTGATGGGCTGGTGTTCACGGTTGTGCCTCATGTACCAAGCGTATATCGAGGACTCCTTAGATCGCCTTGTTTAACCTAGATTAGAGAACTGTGTCGGCCATACCTTCAATACTAATTGTAGGATTGTGCTATCTGAATTGTCTTCTTGTGTAAAACCAGTGAATTTTTGTCAAGTCAGCCTTATTGCTTGCTATTTGGTTTTTTTTTGGTCCTAGCCATAGTTGTTTTCACTTAATTCAAATCCAAGTTTCCTGCACAGGGGCGAACCTGCCCTCTAAAGGGGCAAACTTTCCCTCTGCATCAACTTGTTCTCAGCCTATTT
This sequence comes from Sequoia sempervirens, assembly GCA_007258455.2. Classification (NCBI taxonomy): domain Eukaryota; kingdom Viridiplantae; phylum Streptophyta; class Pinopsida; order Cupressales; family Cupressaceae; genus Sequoia; species Sequoia sempervirens. Next base: position 3,044,464 of record VDFB02047397.1, read on the forward strand.
TTGGCCAAAATTGTCAATCATTTTACCAAACAGATGAACCTACCCTCTAAAGGGGCGTATCTTCCTTCTAAAGGAGTGAACCTGCCCTCTAAAGGGGCGAACCTACCCTCTGCATCAGTTTTTGTCAGCCTATTTTTGGTCAAAAGTATCATACTTTCCATCAAATAGGTGAAATTTCCCTCTAAAGGCCTGAACCTTCCCTCCAACCAGTCAATCACTTCCCATTCGGTCATTCCGACAACCCGTTTATCCATTTCGATTGCCTATTTATCCATTATGAGCATTTGTCTCCCGTTTTGAGTGCCTATTTTCCCATTCCAACAACCCGTTTATTCTTTCTGAGTGCCTGTTTGTCTGTTCTGAACACCTATTTTTTCGTTTGGGGAACTTGTTTCACCATTCAGAAAACCTGTTTCATCGTTTAGGGAACCCATCTCATCGTTTAAGGATCTCGTTTTATCGTTCGGGGAACTTGTTCCATCATCTAGTAAGTCTGTTTCATTGCTTTTCAGGCTCGTTTTCCCATTCTGATAAGTCCAAAAAAACCATTCAAGTGACAACACCCCTTGAATAGACAATCGTGCCCAATTCAAAGAGTCAAACAGTTGGGGACCTAAAACCTTGTCGTTTGTTGCACGATCTAAACACTTTCATCCCCTTTTGTCCACTTGTAATTTATCATTTATACTTTCCAAAGGTCACTCTGTCATCATGCATCATATAGGCACTCTTAGAGCATCTCTAGGTTGCATCATTCATCATCGTTCTCTTGATCCAAATCCCCTAAACCTCATCTTAAAGGTTATTATCTGAATAGACCTAGGCATCTAAATCCTATTGTTATCATACACATCATTCATTGTCTTTGGCCCAATCAATCCACTTCTATCTTGATTGTGGATTCGGTGTCGTAAGTCATCATCCTCAGCCCAATCAATCCATTTCCATCTTGAGGTGGATTTGGTACCATGATCCTCTATATGTCCTTCAATTTGATCAACCAATGCCTTAAGTCACCTAGGGTAATCTTCGAACTAGGTTTAGAATCCCTTATATCATCATCTAATCCTATGATTCGTTTCATCAAACAGTCCTGATCTATCATCCTATCCTTATCCAATCAATCCTCTCTCAATCATATCCAATCATCCAATTTTAATCGTATCTAATCCAAACATCCAATCAACCCTTATCCAAATTATCAATCCAATCAATCCAATCCAACCATCCAATCAATCCTATCCAATCATCTAATCAATCCTTATCCAATCATTCGATCTCATCATCCTATCAATCAATCCTCTATCCAATCATCTAATCAATCCTTATCCAATCATTCGATCTCATCATCCTATCAATCAATCCTCTATCCAATCCAATCAATCTTCCAACTGTCATTTAGGCCATCCTTGAATTGAGGTCTGCCTAGTAATTTTTTCATTTTCATGCCCATCATACTAGATCACAAACCAACAAGAAAATGGAAAAACAACAAGCTCAAGGTTCCCAGTTGAACATCCCTCAAGATCCTAACAACAGGGAAAACATCCCTCAAGATCTCAACAATAGTGTGAATGCCTCTCAGGATCCTAACAACAGTGTGAACATCCCTCAAGACCCTCATAACAGTGCTTCGTCACAATCTAACACCGACAGTAAAAATACTTCACTACTCAGTGACGAAAACATGATCAATTAGCCTAAAGTCACCGTCGATGAATAGTTAAGCAATCCCACTAACGTTCAGATGACAGACCGCCTCCTCAACGAGCATGGGGATAAAATATTCACCACTCTACTCATGAAGGGAGTCAAATCGCCATTTGGTTTTGACATGTCATGGTACACCAACACCCAACCCCCACCAATGTATCAAGACCCAGAGAATGTTCCCAGAAATTCCTATGTTCATGAGGGTACACCCATAGATAACTAGTATCATCCTGAGTTTGGGAATGTTGTGATACATCAAGTTGCCAATTATCCTCCCACTTCATCTGCTGCTCCTACCGCACCATCCGATCCTTATGATCCCTATGCCTATGGTATTCCACAAAGCATCCCATCTTCTTCGCCACTCCCACATCATTATCTTGATCAACCACTAGTCAACACTGGAGGAAATCCTTTTCTCACACTGAAACTACCGGGACATGTACACACAAATTTCTTACCACCCCCTCAAAATCAATTCATTCCTTCACAAGCACTTCCACAACATGCACCTATCCCCTCGCAAGCACCACTACAACATATCATTGTCATTTCAGTCCCCACACAACAACATCATCAACAACCCCCACAACAAAATGTTTCAATCCTGCAATAGAACATGCCACAGCAAAATGTTTCGAATCCATAATAGCATACTGTCACCCATGTACAACCTCTGCATCAGGAAACATAAATTGCATCACACCCTCAACAACCACCTTATGGTACTTCTGCATCAATCCCACAACAACAACACATCCCATCTCACCCTCGTTATCAACAATCACATACGCACGTTCCTACACAAACACAGCATAATCCTCTCACGCAATATCTCTACTATCCATCTAGTAAATACAATGCTTATGCTAAACCGAATATTCATGCAGCATCTTAGAATCCACCACGGACGCAACCGCCTCCTTACACAAATCCCCTGCAATCGCACGCCAACCCATATTAGCAGCAGTCTAATCCACAACAACCTCCATATGTCATGCAAAAACCCAATGTTGCATATAATTACCCAACCAATCCCTATTATACTGAGCAGCAGCCCTCATACCAACAAGGTGCCTCATCCACGTCCTACGTGCAACAATAGCCACCTCATCTACAGGGTGTTCAATCCACTTCTTATTATCAAAAATATCTGCCTTATCAACAAGGGGCATCCACATCATCGTACTACCAAGCTCCTCACAATAGCCCATCCACTTCACATTATCAGCAGCAACCACCTCAACAACAAGCACCCTTTGCATCTTATTACCAAAATTTGTCATCATCCTATATGTCTTACGTCAATCCACAATCCGCTTATGCTAATCATTATCAACCTACACCCTCATATGATCCCAATGCTTTCATCCCATCTTCATCACATCAATATCCACCCAATCTGTCTAATCCAACTCCACCCACCAACAAAGAGCTGGAGGAGCTTAAAGTTGCATTGAAAGACCTACAAGTAGGTACATCCAAAAAATCCTTCAAGTTTGAGGATATTTTCCCATATCCGTTTGATTCTTTGATTTCACTCGTCCCCTTTCCAAAACATTTTGAGATACCCAAGTTCAACAAATATTCAAGAACTAGAGATCCAAAATCCCATCTACAGGAGTTCTATGCACAATGTCAGGATGTCCAACATAATGACAATTATCTCCTACGCCTGTTCCCCAGAAGCTTAGGAGGGTTTTCCTTAGATTGGTTCATGGGTCTCAAGAAGAGGACAATTTCTTCCTTCACAAATCCTTTTAAATAGTTTTTCAAACAGTTCTCTTTTAATTTAGAAAAGGGCATTGACACTTTAGACCTCTTGAAAGAGAAACAACATGATGGAGAAACTTTTGCTAAATACCTGCAAAGGTGGCGAGTTGTAGCTAGTCATATGAAGTCCCCTCCCAGCGAAAATTAAATGGTCACCCTTTTTGTGGCTAATGCCCATCCCAAACTGGAACATGCTCTTAATATTCATTGTGTCACTACCTTCGCAAAGGTTATCAAAAAGGGCCCCATCATTAAGAGAGTACTTGTTGCTAAAGGACAAATTAAACTGTACAACTTGGATAAGGACAAGTCATCCGGTGACAAATCCCATTACTGGAATAAGAACAAGAATGTAGTCAATGATGGCATCACTAATACTAAACATGTTCAGGTGGCCAATACCTCCCAGAGGTAACAACCATCCATATATGTTCCATAGGGGGCACCTCGACCCCCTCAACAATCCAATCAAGGAAACGGTAAACGTCAATACACTCAATTAGGAGACCCTTGAGCGTTGTCTTCAATAGGTTGTTACAGGTCAATTACCCGATTACATATCCTATGACTAAGCCACTTGAAGAATCCAAGCCTAAACTAGCCTGGTTTAAAGAAAATGAATATTGCAAGTTTCACAAGATTAAAGGGCATACCTTAAATAAGTGTCAAAGTTTGAAAACGTACATCCAAGATCTTATAGATCAAGGAGATATCCATGTGGATGCCAACTAGGCCTCGTCATCCAATGCTTAGTTATAGATATATCAAAATTATTTCCCCAAGCATAACCAAAGCTCTAGCACATCCAACGCAAACCCTAGACCTACTAACAATAACAACCAGGATAACAACACTAATAATATCACCTACAAGAATCTCTTGCTTAACTATGAGACTCTCATCACACATATTGGGCAAGCAGAACTGTGTGTGTCTATGATACATGTCAAAGTCAAGGAGCCTCAATGTGTTGTTCCACTCACCGCACTCGCATCATTGTCCCTGGAGCCTCCGCGTCAGCCCCATCACCTCCTGTGAGCTCTCAGTATAACATCCTCGACCATCTAGGAAAGACCACACTGCAAATATCTATCCTAGATTTTTTAAAGTCTTCTCTTGTATATCAGGACATCTTGACAAAAGATTTATAGGATGCCCGTGTCCCCAACGACATCGACCCTACATAGTTCCAAGCTCTGGTAGGATACCTTTCATCAACTTACCAACTATGTTTCAGTCAAAATGACATGTCTACCATCAACTCCAATCACGATCGACCCCTCCATATAGAGGTTTGCGTCGCTTGTCATAAAGTAAAAAGGGTCTTGATAGATAATGGCTCTACTCTCAATCTCTATACATTAAAGTCCATAAAGTAGGTAGGATATACCCACGTTGATTTAAGCAAACAGATCATCACTATAAAGGCTTATCATAATGCAGAAAGGGATTCTGGAGGGGTTATTGAGCTTCCAATTCAAGTTGGCCCAGTTATACAATACACCACTTGTCATTTCCTTGATTTGGACCTCCCCTACAATCTTCTTCTCGGTCGACCATGGCTCCATGCCATGCAAGTTGTCTTGTCTACCTATCATCAATGTTTAAAGTTCTTGTTTAATGGAATGGAAGTTATGATACAAGCTGATCACCAACCATTTGAATATTGCCATTCACTTGAAGCTTCTTTCCCTCATTCCCATTATTGTCCAGGAGTAGAAATGGGAGATGCTCTAGCATCCTCATCCAATCCATCATCTAATCCATCACCTACCACCTCATCTGCTCCATCGTCGACAACCGATTCCACTATCACCAAGGTCCAGATCATCGACAAGGGATGTGGTGAGTATGAGATGTGTATTGCTTTGAATGTGGCAATCATGCCACCCTCACCACACACATATGTTCAACCCTCCGAGCCTGCACCAAAGGAAGAACAAAAGATAGTCACCTTGAGCTCCACAAATGTGGGAACCAACAATTATCTATCTCTCATGTTACCACAATATACACCTAAAGATGATATAAGTCAATGGATATATCATGAAGAACCTAAACCTACTCCTCCTCTAAAGGAATACTTTCAAGAGATGTATCATTGGCCCTCTAAGTATGCTGAGAAACACAATTATCAAGGGAGACGTCTTGATCTAGAAGAGCTAGGAACAAAGCAGTCGATTGACACTTCCATACATCCCAAGAATTTAGGCTTAGGCTATTATAAAAAGAAAAAGGGTCCCACAACATCGACTAGTACTTCTAACAACGTTGGTGCAGATGATGGTCTTTTGGAAGATATCCCAGAGGAAGAGTGTATCATACACGCATACAATGATGTAGATCACGCAGACCTTTCCTCCATGTTCGAATGCCTATCTGTTTACACTAGCAGCCTTTCCCTTCACCATCCCGAACTCATAGATTGGGACCTACGTGAAAGCACACCTATCAACTCACTTACCTCAATGGATACCTATGTACACCTCATGGGATTGGGGGAAGATGAATGCCCTAGTCACAAAAATAAGAAAAATAAAAATTCAAAAGGGTCACCTAGTGAAAACCTCCTTGAGGCACTTCTTGACTCAGAAAAAGTCAAAACAAAGGATGTATCTAATGGTGGAAACCTCAGTGAGGCACCAAAAGATGGGGATGTTCATCTTCCCCTTGTGGGAACACAGTGGTCTGAATGATCATCTATACTGATAGAGGAAACGCAAGAAGTCAATTTGGGAATTGAAGAGGATCCCAAAATCACATATGTAGCCAAAGCATTGTCAGACGAAGAGTATTCTACTATCTCCAAGCTCCTTAAGGAAAGTAAGATCAATTTTGCATGGGTGTATTCAGACATGCCTCAGTTAGACCCTACCTTGGTAGTACACCATCTAGATGTACGTCCTGATGCAAAACCAGTTAAACAAAAGCTTCGTAAAATGCACCCACAAGTTTCCCTATTGGTCAAGAAAGAATTGGAGAAGTTGTTGGAAGCCAAATTTATAAGACCCATTGATTACTATGAGTGGATCTCCAACATCGTGTCAGTAGCCAAACCCAATGGGGATGTCAAAATATGTATAGACTTTCGTGACCTCAACAAGGTTTGTCCTAAATATGGATTTCCTTTTCCAAACATAGATATGTTGGTTGATTTAACTACAGGACACGAGATGGTGTCCCTCATGGATGGCCTTTCCAGATACAATCAGATCAAGATTGCACCTGAGGACCAACATAAAACAGCATTCACTACACCTTGGGGTACATTTTTCTATAACGTCATGCCTTTTGGTCTTAAGAACGCAAGGGAAACCTACCAACATGCAATGATCACCATATTTCATGATCTTATCCACATCATCATGGAAGACAATGTTGACGATTTGTTAGGAAAATCCAGAACCAGAGCAAAACACCCTGTAGTCTTGAGGAAGATCTTTGAATGGCTAGAGCACTACAAGTTGCACCTCAATCTAAAAAATTGTGTGTTAGGGGTTACATCAGGAAATTTGTTGGGTTTCATTGTCTCCAGGAGAGGTATAGAAGTGGATCCAGCCAAGGTCAAAGCAATTATGGATATGCCTCCACCTCACAATCTAAAACTATTAAGGAGTCTCCAGGGTAAGCTACAGTCCATCAGAAGATTCATAGCATAGTTAACTAACAAGTGTCAACCATTCACCCACCTCCTGAAAAAGAATACATACTTCAAGTGGGATCCTATGTGTCAGCAAGGTTTTGACAAGATTAACGAGTATTTGGCTCATCCTCCTATCCTTATGCCCCAAATCCTGAGGAAGCCACTCTTATTGTACATCTCAGCTACTTCAGTGGCACTGGGGTCACTGTTGGCACAACATGATGAGTCATCCAAAGAGCGAGCAATATACTATATCAGTCGAACCTTAGTTGGCTATGAGCTCAACTACTCTTCAATAGAGAAGGCCTACCTATCCGTGGTTTTTTGTTCACAGAAGCTTAGATTACATGCTCAGTCATCCAGTCAAATTAATATCAAAATTTGACCCGCTTAAGTATTTTCTATCTAGAACAACTTTAACTGGTCGAATGGCTAAATGGGTCATGTTGTTGAATGAGTTTGACATAGAATATGTGGACCGCAAAGCTATTAAGGGACAGGTGATAGCGGATCAGTTAGTTGATGCTCCCCTTGTTGATGCACATCCTTCGATAACGAAATTTCCTGATGAAGAGGTCTTTACAGTAGCAGAAGCAACCACATGGACACTATATTTTGATGGGTCGTACACACATAATGAATTAGGGGCAGGCATCATGTTTGTCACCCCCTAAGTTTATTACATCCCAAATTCATTTAGACTAGCCTTTCCAGGCACAAACAATATAGTAGAATATGAAGCTCTCCTCACCGGCCTTAGAATTGCAATCAAACAGAATATCACTTACTTAAGGGTCTTCGGCGATTCACAATTAATCATCAAATAGGTTAATGATGAGTTTTTAACAAAGGATGAGAAGCTTCTACCTTATAAATGCATGGTCGATGATTTTAAAAAGTCTTTCACCTCTATTCAATTTGATCAAATCCCCAGAGTATAGAACAAAGTTGTTGATGCGATGGCTACAATCGGTTCCTTAATTGATATACCCAAGGATTGGACAGAGTGTGAATTCTTGGTTGAACAAATTTTAATCCCTACATACGATGTCTCTAAGACTGAGATGGTGTATGAAATCGTAGGTCCTGCCTCCCCATGGTATCATGAGATCTATGCTTATCTTCATGACAACATCCTACCCGCTAACCTTACTTGCAATCAACGCAAATCATGCATCCAATGTACATCACATTACACCATCGTAGGTGATACTCTTTATCGTCGCGGATATGATGGAACTCTTCTTCGGTGTCTAAATGAGGTTGAAGCTCACATTGCGTTAATATAAGTACATAGCGGTGTTTGTGGGGCCCACTCAAATGGCATGGCCTTAGCTAAGAAGATTCTTAGGGCTAGTTACTATTGGCCTACATTGGAGCATGACTCTTGTGACTTAGTGAAAAAATTCTTACCTTTCCAGCAACATGTGGACCTGATACATGCTCCTGCTCAAGATCTCCAACCTATTATAGCACCATGGCCTTTTTCTTAGTGGGGTTTCAATTTAGTCAGCAAGATATATCCTCCATCCTCTGATGGCCACACCTTCATTATCACCACTGATTACTTCACTAAGTGGGTGGAAGCCATACCACTCTCCCAGATAACAGGTACTCAAATATCCAAATTCATCCTTTACCATATTATCTACAGATATGGCATCCCCTCCACCATCATTTTCGATAATGGTAAACCATTCAAAAACCAAGCTATAAAAGAGGTATGCAACACCTTTCATATCCAACATCGGTGTTCCATGCCCTATTACCCTCAAGGTAATGGACAGGCGGAAGCCACTAACAAAAGTTTGATCAAAATCTTAAAAAAGGTTGTCAACAGTACTGGTCGCGATTGGCACCTCCACATCCACCCCGCCCTTTGGGCTTATTGCACATCCATATACACTCCCACTGACACCACTCCATATTCCCTTGTTTATGGTGTTGAACCAATCGTGTCGATTGAAGTTGAGATCCCATCTCTGAGAATATCTTTGAAGAATCTCATCACTGAAGAAGACTCACGGGTTGCTCACCTTACTCAATTGGAGCTCCTATATGAAAAGAGGATCAAAGCATACAATCACCTTCAGGCGTATCAAAATCATCTCAAGAGAGGTTACAACAATAAAGTCCATCCCCACCAATTTAACATTGGAGATCTAGTTATTAAAGAGAATCAGCGTACCCAACAGGACCGAGACAAGAAGGGAAAGTTTGAACCTAATTGGTTTGGTCCTTATGTTATTACAGCAAAGTATGGATCAGGGGAATACCACCTTGCCACACCTGAAGGGGAGCCCCTCAAATAGCCTATCAACATCATGCACCTAAAGAGGTTTATACCTAAATTAGTTGGGTCCTCCCATCCTGCCAAAATTAGAAAAAAATTTAAAAAAATTAAAAAATCAGAAAAATCCAAAAACTAGTAAAGAGAAATAAATTCGTCCTATGGTGAAAACCAACCTTGGTGGCACCTTAGATAAGTATGGCTAGTGAAAACCTAGTAACAGGCATCATCCGTAGAGAGCTTATTCATTATCTACATTGTGTCCTAGTTGCTACATGTCTCCATCCATCCTATCCTCACATCCAATTCCTAACATCCTATCCTATCCTATCACTTTGCATCTCATCCTTGGCCACTTGGTACATTTTGATTGAGCATTGCATGATCATCAACTATCCATAATCCTAAGCTTTTTCATCCTAATCTGAGCTTATGTCGATTTCATGTCATCATCTAAGGTTCATTGTGTCGGTTTCATCTAGTTTATGTCTTGTCCTGTCAGTCTTTTTGGTCTTTGTCGAACTACGTTTCCCCTGCGCTTTCACATAGGAAATGTTGATCATTTGATCTGCCCCTGGGGCATTTTCACCATCTTGTTTCGATCATCCATCATCTGTCTTCATCATCCTCTTTTCGCTCTTATCCATGGTCAGTCGTTGTTTGTCCTTTTTCAAACTACATTGCCCATGTGCTTTTACATAGGCAAGGTTGATCTTTTGATCCACCCTCGAGGCTTTGTTGTCATTTACTTGTGATGTTTGTCATTCCTCCATCATCAGTTTCCATTGTCCTCTTTCTGCTTTTATCCATGGTATTTTTTGAACTACGAGGACTCTGCGCTTTCACGTAGGCAAGGCTAATCTTTGATCGGCCCCTGAGCCCCTAGGTCTTTAGGATGTGTCGGTCATGTGTCAGTATTTTGTCTTGTCTCTTGTGTCATGTTGCCAAGTGTGTCCCTATCTAGCTGGTTCCTCACAAACGGGATCCTCTAGTATCGAAAAATTTGATTAGTGTCAAAAATCCTGCATCATGTGGGTCATCTTAGTTTCCATCATCGGTCTCAACAGGATGCTCCTTCCTAATAGACCTCATCAAACCCATCCATCCCCTCTGATCCTATGGCAAAGGACGTTTGAAATTGATTGTGATCTTTTGATGCTTTTGGCTTTTGTTTATTGTTTGAGCTCCCTATTACCACTAGTCAAGGTCGCCATAATCTATCATATTATGGTGTGTTTTTATTGGTTAACATAGGGGTGTATCTTGATCGCTTATTGTTGTCGTCTGCTAGGTTGTCCCACGTACTACCCACCAGGATCTCCAAGATCTTGTATTACTTTGGGACATCCCTTTGTGCTTGTGGTTATCCCAATACCTGGCCTGACCAAAGTCTTTGTCACTTTTGGGTGTTGGGATAACCTTGTCTATTGTGTTTGTTTTATGCATTAGATGCTACCTTGCCTTGGTTTCATATACCCTGGCACCTGCTATCTTATGCTATAGCAAAAATCAGTGCTCCAAAGATGGAAAATTAAACTAGGATTGCATTTCATAATCATTTTTTTAGCATTCATCCCTATCCATTAACTTATGATTTTGGTTGTGCAAATATTTACCTTCTCCCTCTCGTTCTTCTCAGGATATCAATCATTTTTGACAAGTGCAATTTCACACCATTTACCCATATTCCCATGCACATCCTTATTGACACTTATATGTTGCATTATAGGTTCATTACATTTTATCCCAAGTGTATTATCATCTTATATATTAATTTTTTAGGTTAATCATATTTGGTTATTCTAAGCATCCTAGATTCATTTTCACATCCATACATATTAGTTTATACAATTAACATATTCAATACATTGCTACCTACATCACAAAATTTTAAAGTCCATATCCATCATACATAAAATCATACTCCTCGTCATCGCTACCTATAGTCTGTCTCGATCCCAAGTCACCCTAGCCAGCTCACCACATACTCCCTGCACCTCTGCTCGCAGATCATCTCTCTCCCTCTTTGCATCCTATACCTGTGAGGTCAAGTGATCAACAATGAAACCATAATCCCTATGTCCCTCTACCTGAACTCTGTGCACCTCAACCTCTGCAACCCTCAACTTCTAATTTATCATTTGTATCCTCGCCTATGCCCCCCTCAACAATATGTCAGGGTCCTTAGCTGGTACACTTGATACCATCGCCAACAGCTCCACCCTCAGAATGTCAACATCCATAGCATCCTCCTAAGACTCACGCTCCTACTCATCCCCAATCACCACCTGAACTCTCCTCAGCTGTCCCCTCCTCCCCACCCTCATCTGTCATCCTACAAATCTCACCTCCCCCAAGGCTCATCTCTCTCCTCACTCATCCCCATCTCTAGCTCATAGGGCTCCTGCTCAGCTTTGATCTCCACCTAGGCCCTCCTCTACTGTCTACTCCTCCTCACCACCCTCTCTGGCTGTCCTAAAACCCCTGTCCCCTCCTCCCTCACCTCCATCCCTACCTCATCATGCTCCTGCTCCACCCAAACTCTCATCGACTATCCTCTACTCCTTGCTCTCGTCTACTGTCCCATAGCTCCCACCTCCACCTCAGGTACATCCAACATCTCCACCTCCAACCCTCTCCCATCCCCCTGCTACCCCACTATTCCTACCTCCTTTGCATCAATCCTCACTCTAAGCCTCCTCCGGTGTCTCCTCCTCATCCTCTCTGGCTGTCCTACGGCCTCGGCCTCACCCTGTCCTCCATCCTACTATCCTGCAGCCCTCGTATCCTCCTGCTGCCCTGCTGCCTCAGCTGCCTCCTGTCCTCTCCTTTGTTGTCCCCTCCTCCCTCTCCTCTCACAAGCCAATCATCGCTCATCCTCTGATCCAAACCATAGGGCCCCCACAATGGCTCCTCAAGTGTAATCCTCTCTCACCAATGATTGTGGAACCACCTAGTGTATCACCCTGTCACCCCTGCATTTACCTCCCCAACGGTGCTCCCTAGGTAGGGCACTAGATGTAATATCTCCCAGTGCCCTCTGGAAAACCTTGGTGAAATCGAGCCTCCCCATGGCTGCTCTTGGGTGAGCCACTCAAACATGTCTAGACCCTATGGGATATCCTATACAATCCCAATTTGTCTAGCCTGCGCGCCTCCACTATCTGGGGCTCCCTCCTGACTAAAAACCATCTAGTCATGAATTAGTCTCGTTGTCTCCCCTCATCCACCCTCCATCTCGTAAACCACTCAAACATGTATGTTCGCCACACTATGTTCTCCTCCCGTAGGTCATCCAAACTACTCCTCCATCTGTCTACATCCCCCTAGCCCTCATGGTACAAAACCCAGCCCTCGTTTTGATCATACCACCAAGCTACGGGTGTTGTCTCATCCGCTCGTCCTTTCCTCACCACTCCTGGCCTAGCAACATTGATGTGTTCTCAGGCCCATACCTGCAACAATATCACATGTTTCACGCTAAGCACCTCCAGTAATAGATGGCATGCATGTCTCTATAAAGATGCACCAGTACGCATGTACCCCATGAAAACTGCCCCTCCCTCACCTCCACAATGTGTCGAATCACCTCGATAAACCTCAAGCTACAGAAGCGCCCACTCCAGTTTGGCAACAGTAGTCCACTGATTAGCCCACATAGATATAGTGGTAATGGTGGCACCCTCAACAACAAGCATCGGTCCACATCCAACCTCCCCCTCTGCACAGGTAGGTCATCTCACCCAAACAACACCCACATGTTGTGATCTAGCTCCTCCCCCGTCGACGTCATGGCACTCACCAAATAG
>VDFB02047397.1:3057791-3106965 GCA_007258455.2 Sequoia sempervirens
TTATCTTTACTGTTTTCAATCCTTTTTTCTATTTTTTTTTGCATTTTCATATTTTATTTTATTTTTCATTTTCCTGAAAGATTCATGTTGACCCACCTAGTGGTTTTTATGTAGATTATTTTTTCATAATGTGCCATCGGTATCTTGCTTGAAGAATTTGCTTTGCTAAGATACATGCACTTGAATGCAAATTTTGGGATTCTTGATTTGCTTTGTCGATACTAGAGTTAACTTTGTCTTTGTGTGCACATCGCAATTGAGTGCCTTCAAAATACTTGTGATGAAGGGTCATTGCCAATACATGGTCAATGTGAGAATCGAATATCATGCGTTGAGGCATCGATAGAGTGTGTTTAGGGATAAAAGATGGATTGGTTGACATTTTAGAATCTTTGACTCTCCAAACTTGGGAAGAGGAGAAATGATGGGTGGATACAAAGTGTGCATGGAATTAGGACCAATTGCTTGATATACTTTGTACGTCGCTTGAAAAGCCTACTTTTTCTTTTGTGGACATCTTTGATTGATACTTTTTCCTTTTTTATTTTTCCCCATAGTTTCTTTCAATGATCGAGTTTTATAGGGATAATCTTTCTTTGTATTCTTTGGTATCCATTTGTATTTAATTTGTCCATTATGCTTCTCAAATTCTTTTTCTTTGATAATATTCTCCTTGCTTTGATTCAAATATTTCTTTCGACGTTGGTCCCAATTCGTGGATGGGGTGATGGGTGGATGAAGATTCATGGAATGCCTAGTTGTAGTATTGACATTGGTTTCATCATAAGGATTTTTTGTGCTCCCTGTGTTGGCATTTGCTTCAGACATAGTTGCCCCTAGTATGGTGGTAGTAGCATCTTCATATTTTGACTCTGCCTATTCTGAGAGCTCTTGTTTAAAATGAATTCTCTGATAAATGACCATTGTAGATGATGTTATTTTGATTGGATACTCTGCTGACTTTTGAATATCCTATTTTTTCTGACTTATTTCCTTGAGCAGATAATGTTGGATATCTTCATACCTGATGTCCCTAGTCTAAATTTGGAATATATTTGATCCTGATGTTGACAACTTAGTCTGATTGTAAGAATCAATAACCTGCTCTTTCTATGTAATAATGTTAGGATTAAAGGAATCATGTTCTGAATGAATATCATCTACGTGTCCATCCACAAAAAGAATCTCATGGGTAGATGGAGGAGAATGTGCTATATGGATATGATCAACATTTGTGATATCTTGTATAGATAGGAAAGTGTCCATTACATCATTGTAATATCTTGGAGATACAAATTCTTGATCTTGATTAATTTTGGACTTGCATTTGTCATGCTTTGGATCAAGTTCTTGGCATGGGTCAGTTTTAAAGGATCCTTGGGTATCTTTATTAGGAATGGGAAGTGGCTCAATATCCTCTAGATCATTAAGTGGATTTGGATCAAATGTTGAGTTGAAGATTCCTTCAATATCTGAAAACATGTCTTGGAAATGACCATTGCTAGACCTTGGTGAAAAATGTTGATCATGCTTTGGAATAAATTTTGAGATATGCCCTCTAACTTATTAGGTGATGTAGAGACATTTTCAACATGATCATTGGTTGATGGGTTGTTGATTACTAGATCAAATAATTTTAACACTCCTTGAAATGGATCATTGTCAGATATTGTTGAAGGATTCTTATCATGATCAAAAAGTGACTCTTGATGTATGTTGATTTGATCTCCGGATGAGGTAGAAATATCTTCCATGTGTTCATTGATGGATAGGTCTTGCTCATGTGATCATTGACTGGGATCAATACATGGATTCGTTAACATTTTGTTGGGATTTTGAACAACATTTGATTGTTGGGTTTGGTATTGGGATTTAGGTTGTGCTTTCACTTGAGCCTAGGCTTGTTCTTGTTGGGTTTTTAGTGTGGCTTGGGCTACTTGAGTAGTTTATGCAGCTTGTTGAGCAACTACTTGTGTACCTCGTTATTTTTTACTTAGTTGGTGTGCCTTTTGATAAGCATCTTGTTGAGCGGCTTGAAATGTAATGCTATATTGGTTTGATGTGTTTGGTTGGGGTGGTGGTGGTGGTGGATTTGGAATCATGTTGCATGTAGTGACAAGTCATTGAGATACATTTGGAGTGATCGTGAGGGTTTGAGATATGATGGATGTGATAGGGGTGGTTGGAGTGATCGAGGTGATAGGAATGGTTGGAACGACTGAGGTGATAGATCCTTGGGAAACCATATTTTGATTTTTCAATATTGATGTTGTCATTTGATTGTATACCATATGTTGGTGCGATGTCGATGGTATATTCAAAGGATTTGATGTGATGGCTTGATTGGTGTTAGGTGGATTGATTTGGATGGAGTGATTGGTGCTAGGTAAAGGGGGATGCCCTAAACCAAGGAATGATGTTGATATGGGTAATGGTGGTGGAGATACTGCGCAAATGACCCAACTATTTTGGTAAGTGTAGCAATTTGATCTCACCAAATTTGATCTTGGATTTTAATATTGACTCCCTTTGATATAGTTGGATTTGGTTTTGTCTGCCAGACTTGGGATGCATACTTGTGGTTTTTGAATGGGATCATGGAAAAATTGATTTTGGACAATGTTCTGATTTGTGATGATGTTCAAATTTGGCATGATAGGTTGAAATTGAACATTGTTGGTGTTGGGAATCACATTGCCTTGATTTAGGTAACTTTGATTTTGCATGGTGTTAACTTGACTTGAATTAAACATGGAGTTTTTAACAGCTTGTTTGGACTTTGAAAAACATTTGTATGATTCACAAAAATATTTACCCCAAAGTTTTCCAAGTGTGGATTTGAAATGTTCATGTTTGGTAAAGTTGTACTCAGTATGTTCATGTTTGGCATGTATGGATTTTGTGGGATGATGTTGTTTTGTGGAAGAGTCATGCATTGGGTGTTTGGTTGATATATTTGCAATATTGGTCTTGGATTTAAATCTACCATTGGAAAAGGTGTTCCAAGATTTAGATTCGGTAGACTCACATTTGTTGTACCATTGAGGTTTGTAGGAGATATAATGATCCCAAGGTATGGATTGTATAAATGAGTTTTGGAAAATCAATCACATTGTAAGGTTTTGATAGTTTCAGTTGACTTGGATTACCCATGGTGTGCATGCACTCAAGTTTATATTCCATGTTCCCTTTTTACTCATAAAAGTGACCTCTAAGGTGTTTTATGACCATAATGACAGGATGTAGCTGGATGAAAAGGGTGAATGATATGAGTGTTGGAACATTTAGGGACTTTGTATCAATGCTAGACTTAGGGATTCATTTGATTGTTTCATTTGATAATGAACTTGTAAAACCCTAATATGTTAGATGTTATCTCTTTAGGGATGAAACTTGTTCAAATGGGTGCTAATTTTAACTAGAGGTATGAGAAAGGATGCATTCCCATACCCTCTAACTAAACAAGGTGATTTAACCAAGTATAAAATGACATTTCCAAAGCTCTAAATTTGTTTGTGGGATGGGTTTTTATAGATATTTTGGGATGGATGAAGTGTTTGATTTGGTCCTAAATGAACCTAAGAAGGACTTGTTTACTAGACCAAGATAGTGAAGAACATATCTTTTTCTAAGAGTAGTTAAAACCAAAAGACCAATAAGTAATACCAAAAAGATGATAAAAAGATAAACAAGCACATGCGTGGGGTTCAATTTGAGTTAATCTTGGTTAATGACTTCCTTTTACCACAAACACATTTCTTGCTTAGTTTTCAAACTAAATGTCTATGTCTCAATTCCTTTTTCATTCCACAAGGTCCATTATGTGAAAATCAAGGTTTCAAGAGCATAGTTTCCCATTGTTGACTTTGAAATGAACAAATTGAGATATAGGTCTTAGTATTTAGAAGCCTTCTAGGGATAAGAACCCCTAGGGACAAGTAGTAACATGAGGACTTTTCAAAGGTATTTGTTCCTCTCAAAGAGTTTGAAATTCTAATGATTGGTTTAATGTTTGTCTCAATATTTTGGATCCAAGCACTATGTTTTCAAACTGACTCACAAGCAATATAACATCCTAGCTCAATTGGTACATTTTTCTTGGTGGGCTTGCCTCATGCCCTTCGTAGTAGAAGAGATGATTTTACATGCAACTAAGGAAAAAATATAAAGGTATGTTAAGAATGAAGTCTTAACCTCTATATTTTAACCAAGATTAGACATGGCAAGTAACTTCTTGGAATCTAAGTTCCAATGCACCACTTTGAAAAACTCATTGGATGGACTAGTTGGCCACTACAAACAAGGGTTTTAGTTTGGACTTTTCGTTCATGGAGATTGACCCATATGATAAGAGTCCCTTTTCAAATCTATCTCATCAGATCCAACCGCATGATACTAGCATTTACTCCAATGCCCACATTTATATCCTGGTTGGAAATACTCTTGGCTTTAGAGTGTTACCGGTTGATTCGTTCCCTTGGGTGAGTACTTTTTCCCCAAGGCAAGCCCTCTAAGATAGAAAAAAGAGAGTAAACATAGTCATAGTTTGATCAACCTTCATTTAGAAACAAAGGGAGAACACATGTAATAAGTTTATTCACACTTGTAAAGTGTTTTGTTCAATTTTTAAACCCAAAATGAAGTGTGGAGGTGATTGCTTTATCTCAACGTAAGATCACAAAAAAGGCCTTTTGATTCTCAAGATTGTTGTAAAACACGAGAGAAGCGCATACGTCCCTTTTCGATGATGTTAGTTTAAGTAAGAAATCACGAAAAAAGTTACACTTGTTCATTTTAAATCAACAAAAAAAATGATTTTGATTCATTTTAAAGCACCAAAATGAGATATGAGATTTGCCTTGTTCAATTTGTTAACCTCAAACAAAATCTAGTCAATTTTCCTAAAGTTCATTTTAACCCTTTCACAATGAGAATTAAATTTTTTTGAAGTGTTCATTTGAAAGCCCAAAACAAAAGATGAGTTAGCCTAAAATAGAAAATAAAGGCATATGATGGAATCTCCAGGAATTAAAAAATTCTTTTGAGTTTCAAGTTGCAATGCTCAATTTTGCTTCACTCCAATATTACTTACTTTCACCTTATTCCAATGCTTGAAAAAAAACCACTGTTTCTTTCTTGATGCAAAACCCTTGAGCAAACGAAATCCCTCCTTCTTTCCTTTCCTCATTTTCCTTCCTAGCTTTCCTTCTTCATTTTCCTTCCTCGCTTTCCTTCTTCGTTTTCCTTTGTTTCCTATAAGACAAAAACAAATAATAAAAAAGAAGACAAATCTGATGAGGATCAAGTTTATTTGATTCATTTATTTTAAACATTAACTTCTAAAAATAAAATGACTAATGATTTTGGATATTTAGAACAATAAGTAAATATTCAATAAGTGGATCTACCATCTTTAATTCTAACTATGTAAGTAAAAGACAAACATGAGCATGGAATTTCAGCATGTATTTAATGTATGCACTTAATGATTCTAAACCATGCAACTTCAATCAAAAAGAAAATACTTTATGGTTCACCTTTCCATAATGTAGATGTCATTGGTAAAGCTAACAAATACTAACAAAAAAATGTTTTGTGGAAATCTACCAAGAATAAAGATTTCAAATTCCGTGCTTCACATAATTGAAGATTTTAATTTGCAACGATGGCTAAACAAATCCAAATTATCAATACAATACCAACATGCCATGCATTTTGCACACTTTAGCACATAAAAAATAAAGAGCTTCCAAATCATCGAAGCACGCAAGAATTAAAGGCTACAAACCAATAGTCACCAAATGTGGGTTCTTTAATGCTTCTGCTTCAGACTATTCCTGTACCAGACTGCATGAGTTAATAAGGAAATGAACATTATCTTTAGCGTGTAAAGAATGTTTATGTACTGACAATGATTTCACCCAAAATTTCCTCCAAATGGATTTTCTTTAGATTGCAAAGAGGTGAAGAATCCACACCCATCACATCAGATTTTATGTGTATCTAATATTAAAAAACTTTAAAGTCCCTTTACATGATTGCATTGAACCATAATCATCCCAATTTCTCCATATGAGTCTGATATAGGGAAACATTATAATCTATTTTTGACCAAGACACTCTTGCCAAATGTCTAAACAAACAGTGTGCTTGATGAAACACTCTTTACCTATTTTTTATATGCTATATTAGGTTCTTTCTGGTGCATAAGGTTAAATCATTTAAAAAGAAGATGTAGCACCTTGACCACATGTTCAAAACAACGCGTATGTAACACTAAAAAAAAAAATACTGGTTGTTGACACAGAGAAAATATACGCTAAAGAAAATGATGCACCTTGTAAAATCACTGCCTCCAATAAAGACTAAAAAAATGCATGGGAAAGAGGTGTAAGTAAATCAGCTAATATGCAGATTATGCCGAATTCCAACACTTAAGATTTTCCCATGGAGCAGTCTTAAAAGAGATACCTGACTGAGCAAAAAATAAAACAAAAGCAAGGATATTCTACAAACTTGTGAACCACATAACAATGGAGGGCAACAAATCTAACCGAAAAGTTATTTTAATATGAAATCAGAGTACACATACAATCTAGCATGATCTTAACACAGAAAAGGTATTCATGGTGTCACTAGCCACTACCTAAGGCATCATTCAAGGCAAGCCCGCAGCCACAAGGCTTTGTGTTGTCGCACTTTGGGATAGAATGATCTCTATGAAGTTGTGTATGCTCAAAGGATATCGACCCACAATAAAATAAGATCATGTTTTCTACTCTTTTGCACACTTGATACTATCAGACCTAAATAGATAGTGTATCAAACTCATACTTCTAACCCCATTTCCAATGCAAGGAGCATGCAACCACATAGATTTAGTGAATATAGTCCAAAAAAAGATCAATATAAGTTCAAGCCCATATACAACAAATGGAAACTGGAGACACCAAATATGGTCCAAAAGAGATCAATATAAGTTCAAGCCCATAAACAACAAATGGAATCTGGAGACACCAAATACAGTTCAAAAGAGATCAATATAAGTTTCTTGCATAATGTTAGACCAATGTACCAAACGGAAAATTCAATATATAAAAATAAGCGTACCTATAGACATATCCAATCTGTAAGAAATTCTATGAATTGAATGAACTGAACTAAATTAAATATTGGCTATGTAAACTAAATGGATTGTGCTGAAACAGATGTGAGAGTGCAACATAAGAGAGCCCTCCTTCTAGTGCCATTATGTAAACACCATAAATTTGTAATTGTTTAAACCTCATCACACATTAGCATAATGTTAGTCTAAAACAAGCAAATAAAGTAGTGTTCCTATGAAATACTCAATCATATTAAAATATGCACATAAGATGAAAATATTCAAAATAACTAAATAAAGCATATAAAAAACATGATCAAATTTTATCTCATATTGGATTGGTGCTTCTATGGAAAGAATCACTTTCCCAATCCTTTGCTAAGCTCTATGATATTGATGATATGAAATGCTATGAAGATATGATATGGAGAAAGATCTAAAGATTGTGGAGGATTGAATCAATGGATATGATCTCTATTTATAAAATAGAATGATAGAAGAATGCCAAACATGGAGGATGTGGGACTAAAAACCAACCAATGAGAAGAGGCCACTTGTCAACTTGTGATAGTTTTGAGGAATGAGCACATTTTGGTCAATGTCAACTTGTTTTGAATTCAAACTTGAGGGAATATTCCCAAAAGATGCCTTATTGGGGGAAAAATGCTGATTTTATAAATGAATTAAAATGCTTTATTGGTGCAAGTGGGAAAAGCTAGAGGATGTGATGGGTGGTTAGATTAGATTAATCGGGATTAGATTAATTTAGATGATGTTAGATGCTTTTGACCCATTTGACTTAGATTTAGGGATTTAAATTAAATCAAAGGGAGATGAAAGGTGATTTCAGATTTGATTAAATAAAGGTTTGATTTATTTAATTAAAAGGATAATGATAGGCTTAAATTAAATAAAGTTAATTTATTCAATTTAAATACCTTGGTTTATTTAATTGACGAGTGAATATGATTAGTTAAATATGCATGATGTCAATTTCACGTGTCTACAGTTAGTGTAGACACGCAAAATTGACATAATGCATTCGATTAGGTCATATTCATCCACTTAGCAAATAAATCAAGTTTATTTATCAATATCCTAAAGTCACCAACTTATATTAAATAAATCAACTTCATCCTAACATCACCATCCTTTTAATTAAATAAATCAAACCTTTTATTTAATTAAATCTGAAATCACCTTTCATCCCTTTTTGATTTAAATAAATCAAAATATTCAAGTCAAAGGGGTAAAAGCATCTAATCATCATTAAGCTAAGCTAATCCTAATTAATCTAACCTAACCACCCATCACATCCTCTAGATTTTCCCACTTGCACCAATAAATCAATTTATTGATTTATTAAAATCAACATTTTCCACCAACATGGCATCTTTAAGGAATATTCCCTCAAGTTTGAATTCAAAAACAAGTGGAAATGTACATCCAACAAATAATTTATGAGGCCTTACATGGCTCTCACATGTCCCTTGCACAAGTCAAACTCAGCATTTACTCTCAAATTCAAATTTGAAATCTCCCTCTCTTTGGCACATTGACCAAAATGTGCTCATCCTCCAACCTATCACAAGTTGACAAGTGGCTTCATATCATTGGTCAAATCTTTGTACCATATTCATCCATTTGGCTATTTCTCTCATCAAAATAATCTATAAATGAGAAGCTTCATTCTTCATCAAATCCTCCACAATCTCATCATTTTCATCCACAAAGTTAATGCAAAGTCACTCTCTTAAACTGAGAACTGATTTTGTCCATCCACTCCATCTCAAGGAATTTCATCATTTAGCTTATCTTAGCAAAGGATTTGGAAAGGGCTTCTTTCCATAGAAGCACCAATCCAATATGAGATGATTTACTTCATGTTTTATTGTATGCTTTCAACTAGTTTATCTAATCTTTTGTTGTTTTGATTACATCATGAGCATGTTGATTTATTTCATAGGGATGTTGATTATTGGCTTTGTTTAAAAATGCTAATCATGCTAATGTGTGTGTGTTAGTTTTAGCCATTTGCAGATTTTCACCATCCACATAATGGTGCTAGAAGGAGGGAATTGATATTTAATACATTTTAATATGTAGGAAAACACTGGCGTATAGCAAAGAAGTTTGGAATTTAATGGTCAGATTTATGTCTTGTATAATTATTGTTAGGTACTAAAAATTTATCAGGTACACACCTCTATGCAAAGAAAGGTCTATCACCATATCTAAAGTCATTTTTTACCTCATAACCATTCATTCATGTAGATTTGTCACATCATAATGATGCAACGAACTAGAACCTATCATTCATGTAGATTTTAAAGTCTTCTGAAAGGCATTATGGGCATGGCTTTGAGCGACCAATTGCATTATCTTAAAAAATTTATGCAAAAGGAATGTAGTTTTGATTGTTGTCTTCAATTGAAAACTACAGGTTTAACTCTTCTAATCACACTTTTTGTTTATTGTACTTCAAGTGTGTGTTGACTTTGGTACCTCCAGTAATTATACCAGAAAAGTCTCTCTAATATTTAATAGTTTTTCATCGCATTTATACCATTTAGTATTATGAAGAGGACAAGAAAATTTCACTAGTTTCTCAATGTATATATAGATGAGTCTGGCATATTTCGTACCTTTACTTATTCTATAATATTGAGGGCTAATAATGTCAGTCTTTTCTAGTGTTCTCAATGCTTAATGGTAGATGCTACAATCTATAGCTTTGTCAATCCAAAGAACATTGGTCACGGGAGGATGCTGTCAAATGTTGCTGAATCTTTTTGTGTAGATCCGAAAAATCATAGCATTCCTTGAGATCACATTTTTCACTTGTTTCTAGAATATTTTGAATACTAAGTTTTTGGCTGCGTATTCCATGTTTGTTTTTTTCTGTTGCCGTGACCTCAGTACACAAAAAATTATTTTAAATCTTCATTGTTGTGAGACCTCACACAAGGTCCTACAATCATCGCATTCCTATGAGGTATTGCGGGCACAACAACTTTAAACCAACACTTTAAATCGATCCATTTATCTTTTCTGAAATCAATGATTAACAAAATCAAATCTTTAATAGCCAAGGCTCGATGTCACATTTAGCCTATGTTCAAAGCATGTGAGGAATATTGGGAACTTCACAAAGCAGTAAAAAACTTGAATTTCCATTTCACTAAAGCTACAGGTAGTGTAGGATTATAACATAGGAGGAGGAAATGATGAGTTTCCAAAAGCCAAAAGAAGAATGTAGGAATGAGCAAAAAGTCTGAAATAGGTGCAACCATTTATACCAATCAAAAGATCCCAATACACAACATTCCCACAGTTAGAAAGGGACTGACATATCTCTGCTAGATTTGAATCTCCATGCAGGCACCACACTATTCTTCCTAGACAACATTTCCTCTAGCATCTTGCTATGACTTGGAGCAGCATGTTTGACCCTTCTCTTCTTCCTCTCCATGGAAAGCTCATTACGCCAAGGTGATGTGGTTTCTTGTCGTAGCCTGTAGGGGGAGAGTATATTTTGTTATAATCACTTGGTAAATTTTTGGGTAGTAAAGAAGTACCCCATCTATTTGTCACTATGGTTACCCCATGTGCGCCAATCATTTCTCTCTTCCCTGCACCACATTTGGCATACAATTCTCTAGCATTCTCCATATGCGTTAACTTGTTCTCCACAAATGGATTCCCACGTTCCTTGACCCCCTCATCTTCCTGTGAAAAATTGTTCAACAATTCCCAGTGAAAATATAACAATTGAATGTTGTGGATCTGATTCACATGTGCATCTAATTCACATCTCTCCTAGGATATCCTTACAAATCTGTAAGCGAAAAGATCCCTACAAAAACTATTGTCACTTGCTATTCACAAAAGACAATCTCTCCTCTCGCAAGAGATATTTTATGTCCTCTCCCCATGCGACACTCAGGTACGGGCAGCCGATAGTTGTAAATGAATGGCGAGGACATGGTGTATTGCGCGCTATGGAGAGGGATAGGGGCCTTCATTTAAAAGTGTGAGTTGATCATATACGTTGGTCAGGGGTTCGAGCCACATAGCTCACACAGGTAGATCACTTGTTTGTTAATGGAGATGGTTGGATTGTGAAATATAAATGTGTCTTGTCTCTATTTTTAAAATACATCAAGGCGCCCTGTCAAATAAGATTTCCTTTTTGAGGTATTTGGTAAAAAAGATTGTGTTCCTTGTCTGTTATTAATATCACTGCTATTTATACGTTGATTGAACCCATTGAAAAGACAAAGGTGTTTTAAATACAAAGGACTCTTCCATTGACAGATTTGTTGAATAAATTCATTTAAGGAATGTCATGCGGGTTTGACAACTACTCACCAAACTAGAGAGGCCAAATTTAAAATCTAGAGGGACACGCAGTCTATTGGTGTTTACCTTAAGCAACATATGGTGCCATGTATCATTTGTTGCTTTTAGTAATTAATTTGATGACTTGGGTAGATTTGCTCATAGATTTCAACTCAATATTCCCTTGTATTATATCATTATTGATACAATTTGGCTTTGAGTTATAAATCATTTTCATCATTAGGGTCATAATTAAAATTTGAACTTGTGGTGACATCCTTTTGAAATATGTATTCTTTATGGTTGATAAAATTTATGGGCTTGAGAAAGATTGTCATATCATTTTGATTATTGTGAAATCGTCAACATTTGAGATTTGTGATCATGTTATTATTTGAAGTTAATAATCAAAATGATTTTAATGTTTTGATCCTAACATGAGTTTCTTTTGTTTAATAGGAAAACGAAGGAAAACAAGGAGCATTTCGAGCTTACAAGGGATTTTTTTTATTTATTTTTTTAACATCAAAATTGAAATTCAAAAGCATTTTTTAATGCTTGAGACTCTGTCACACGCTTTAATTTTCTATTTTAGACTAACTCACCTCTTTTGGGCTCTTAAAAAGAACATTTTGATTTTCCTGACAAAGGGGCTTAAAAAGAACTGAGTCAAACTCACTAGTTTTACAATTTTGGATTAACAAATTGAACAATCAAATCTTCATCTTTCCTTTGGTGCTTAAAATGAATCAAATCATTGTTTTGAAGGATAAAATGAATGTGTATCTTTATTGTTTTGTAATTATTTACACAAAGGAATATCCTAAAAAGACGTATGCACTTCTCTCGCGCCTCATGGTGATCTTGAGAATCAAAAGGCTTTTGGTGACATTAAATTGTGTAATTAATTACACACACACTTCATTTTGGGTTTTAAAATCGAACAAGATTTGTGCGAGTGTGAGTGGGGGCATTATTGCATATATTCTCTCTCTTTGTTGCCAACAAAGATTGATCGAGTTACAAAATATTGTTTAGCACTGTTGGGCTTTTGTTTATCCTAATTAACGGGCTTGGCCCGGGGAAAAGTAACTGCAAGGGAGCGACTCAGCAATAACACTCTAAAGCCAAAGATTATTTCCATGGGATATAAATGTGGGTATTGGAGTAAACGCCAATATCACTTGGTTGATTCCAACAAGATGGATCTGAAAGGGGACTCTTGTAGTATGGGTCAATCTCCACGAACAGAAAGTCTGAAACAAAACCCTTGTTTTTAGTGGCCTATTAACTCATTCACCAAATTTTATCAAAAGGTGATTTTAGGCGAATTCCAGAAGTTACTTGCCGTAATGCAATCTTGGATAAAATATGGAAGTTTAGAACTTCTGAGAGCTGCTTAATATACAGCTATATTTTTACTTGGTTTCATGTAAAATCATCTCTTCTACTACGAAGGGCATGAGGCCAGCCCGCGAAAATGTACCAGTGAGCTGAGGATGTTATATTAGCGAGGGGGCCGGTTTGAAAACCGCCGATTAACTTTTGATCCGAAAACATTGCATTTAAAATAACAGGGGAGGTTGGATGAATCAGATCAGCGATTCATGCTCTAGGTGTAGCGAAGACCTCTAGGGTCGTATGCTCCACCACTTACTTGCAACCTATGGGACCTCTTCCTTCTTAGGGTCCCCTGGTTTCTTCTTTCCAACACAACTATCAACATAGATCCTCCTACTAAGTCATGCTCTAGGTCTTGCTTGGAAGATCTCTAGGGTGTCTCACTCCACCACTTGAAACCTATAGGACCTCTTCCTTCTTAGGGTCCCCTGATTTCTCCTTGCCAACCCAACTATCAACATAGATCCTCCTACCAAGTCAAGACTTGGTGCAATCTTGAAACACTTGCCTTAGCCCTTAATCCACCCTAAAGGCTACTAATCCTCCAAGTTATTGAATTTAGTTTTACAGGGGTGTGGAGGTGCTTCTAAAGTCTTCAATCCATCCTACTAAGTGTATTAGGGGTCCACCTAGCTCCATCTGCAGGTTGCTTTCACCAAACCCCACTATTAGGCCTAGGAGTCTACTAGCCCTATTAGCCCTATTAGGTCTCCTTCTCCGAGAAATCAGGTTTGTTTCCCATACTTTCCAAAGAACACCCCAATCTTTTCTTGGGATTCCTGGTTCATATACCCACCTCTCAAGGATTTTTGGGGTCTTGGGTCTCAACTGTCCGTACAAAGCCCTAACCTGAAAATGAGAAAAACTAGGCCTTTTAAACCCTTTCCTGGTTGCTCTGCAAACTGTTAAGTCCTTCCCTCACCAGATGGATTGTTGGAGTTTCTTTCTCCTTACCATGTCTTGGAAAGAATCATACCTGCCTTCTCCAAAAGGTAATTTGTTAGGAAATTGACACCCCTGCAAATCAAGTGCTCTGCACTAAGGTCTTCCCTAGCCGGACATTTCCCTGGCTCGCCTAGGGAAAGACTTCCACAGTAAATCCTGTGCTTTCAAAGGCCCTAAACCCTACTATATGTACATCCATGGAGTCTAGTCAATGTTCCCAAAGGGCCGTACAATTTGTACGGTGGGAAAGTGAACTAACACTCCATTCTCACAAACTGCCTGGTTCAGACCAGCAACAGTGTGAAAACCAAAACTAATTACAAATAATGCTTGAAACTAAATTAAGAACCTATCTAATGCCACACAATGCTCGAAGAACAACTACTCTACATCCTACACAAATTACAGTGCCATGATCAATCCATTAAAACACCTCTTCAATGCAAAAACTAAAAAATTCACACTCAATCACAATTGCTTCCTTGAATTCAAAAAAACTTCAAACAATATCAAATGCTTCCAACCTCACTCCAATGTCGAGGCATCCCATAAATAGGTCACCAAATCAGTTATCCTCTCCCTTAGCTCTTCTTGGCCGCTTGTAGCTCCAATTGAGCAACATTTCCAAACATTTTGCAAGAATTCTAAAAGTCCAAAACCTCATTTTGAGCTAAAACCTTATGACAACTATTTTATGGTCAACATGACCTTCATCTGATCAAAACCCAACAAAAATGCCACTAAGGCTCACATAGAAATGAACTAAATTAGATTGCTTAGTTGTCCTAGACAAAGTTGTCCTAGACATACCTTCTAAATAACCTATGGCAACCTATGGGTGCTCCTGCACCATTCTCCCCCTCTGCCCAAACACTAAGGAATGTGGGGAGAGATCAGAGATAGATCAACGCCACACTTCTTGAAATGAGCTTCCTCCACCCATGTAGCCTCAGAATTTGGTTTGTCTTTCCACTGTATGAGATGTTCCATGTACACCTTGTGTCGAGTAGACTTCTTCGCTCTGGATTCCAAGATCCTTTTTGCTTGTAGGTTGTCTTTAGGTGGTAAGACTGTAGTCCAAGACATCTGTACTGGCCAGAGTCATATCAGTTACTAATCCTTTATACTTGATCAAGTTAGCTACATTAAACACTGGTGAAATATTTAAGTCTGCAGGAAGTTCCACCTTGTAAGCATTCTTTCCATACTTGGCTAACACCTTACATAGTCCCACTCTCTTCATCTGCAACTTAGTTGGTACTCCTTTCTGCAATCTAGATTTGTTGAGATGGACCATGACATAGTCACCTACTGCAAATTGGAGATCTTTTCTAGACATATCCACCTTAGCTTTCAACCTGTGAGTAGCCTCTGTGATTGTCTTCTTCACTTGCTCCTGAATCTCCTTCATGGTCTAAGTGAAATCCTCTGCATGGCCACTCCTATGCTCCATAGCTCCTAGATCTCTAAGCTCACACACACCTCTTGGGTGCATACCATATACTGTCTCAAAAGGACTCCTACCTATGGTCCTATTCACATGGTCATTGTAGGCATATTCAGCTTGTGATATGACCAAGTCCCATGTCTGTCCATACTCCTTGGTGAGGCATCTTAGAAGGTTACCTAACACTCTATTTATCACCTCAGTTTGTCCATCTGTCTGAGGATGGTAAGCTGATCCAAAAGACAAGTTAGTACCCAATCTGCTCCATAGAGTTTTCAAAAAATGACTCATAAACTTCACATCTTTGTCCGATACAATGCTCAGTGGAAATCCATGGATCCTCAAAATCTCTTTGAAGAAAAGATGAGCAATATAGCTAGCATCATGGGTGGTCTTGCAGGGAACAAAGTGACTCATTTTATTGAACCTATCTACCACCACATAGACACTATCAAACCCTGTCTTAGTTTTAGGGAGTCCTACCACAAAGTCCATGCTAATGCATTCCCATGGCCTGTTGGGAATAGGTAGAGGTTGATACAAACCTACATTGCTAGCTCCCCCCTTGGATTTCATACAAACTACACATTGCTCCACATACCTTCTGACATCCCTTGGCAACTTGGGCCAATAATAGAACCTCTGCACTAATTCCAGTGTCTTGTTGATACCAAAATGACCATTGAGACTACCATTGTGCTTCTCCTGGATGAGATTCTCTCTCATTGAACCTTTGGGAACACACAACTGATTCCCCTTGAACAAAATTCCACTCTGCAATGTATACTCTGAGAATTGACTGTGAAAGTGATTCTCAAAATCAGAACATACCTTATATGCTTCAGAGAAGTCTTCATCTTCTCCATAGAGATCCTTGAAACTCTCTATCCCAATGCTTTTGAATTGAATCTCTTGCACTGTCAGCAACCTCCTACTTAGTGCATCTGCCACCTTGTTCAACTGTCCCTTCTTGTGTTTGATAGTAAAGGTGAAGGCTTGGAGGTACTCCATCCATTTCAAGTGTCTATTACTCAACTTTTCTTGTGTGTTGATGTAGCTAAGTGCCTGGTTATCAGTAAACACTACAAACTCCTTAGGTAGGAGATAATGTCTCCACTTTCTAAGAGACTGCACTAGAGCATATAGTTCTAAGTCATAAGTAGAATACTTCTTTTTAGCTTCATTGAGCTTTTCACTAAAGAAAGCTATAGGTCCCTTCTTGGCTTAGTACTCCTCCTACTGCAATTCCACTGGCATCACATTCCACTGTGAATAGCTTATCAAAACTAGGTAACAAAAGGATGGGTTGAGTTGCCACTTCTTGTTTCAACTTCTCAAAACCCTTCTCTGCTTCAAGAGTCCATTTAAACTTAGTCTTTAGGCCACCCTTGATAGTATCAAGCACTGGTGCACAAATGCCACTAAAGTTCCTTATAAACTTCCTATAAAATTGAGCTAACCCATGAAAACTCCTTACCTCTGTCCCGGTGGTTGGTGTAGGCCAATTTAGGATAGCTTCCACCTTGCTTGGGTCCATCTTCAATGATCCTTGGGATACTACAAACCCCAAATACACAAGCTCTTTTTTGAAGAACTCACACTTTTCTAGGTTGATGGCTAACCTCTCCTCCTGCAACATTTAAGAACCATCTCCACATGTTCAAATGTTCCTCTATTGTCTTACTAAAGATGAGTATATCATCTAGATACACCACCACAAATATACCTGTGAAATCCTTAAGCACTTCATTCATGAGCCTCATGAATGTTCTAGGGGCATTTGAGAGGCCAAATGGCATCACTCTCCACTCATACAACCCATCAGTTGTCTTAAAAGTTGTCTTCCATTCATCCCCATCTTTGATTCTAATCTGGTGGTATCCACTCTTGAGATCCAACTTAGTGAAGTATCGTGCCCCTCCAAGACAGTCCATCAAATCCTCTATCCTAGGAATAGGAAACCTATATCTGATTGTAATCCTATTGATAGCCCTAGAGTTAGTGCAAAGTCTCCACTTACCACCTTTCTTGGTTGCTAAGACCACTGGTACTGCACATGGACTGATGCTCTTCCTAATTAGTCCTTGGTCTAATAACTCCTGCACTTGCCTAGCTACTTCCAGGTTCTGATCTGGTGTGAGCTTATAAGCTGCTTTGTTTGGCAATGAAGCCCATGGTATGAAGTCAATCTGATGACTGATAACTCTCTTTGGAGGTAATATTG
Organism: Sequoia sempervirens; assembly: GCA_007258455.2. Lineage (NCBI taxonomy): Eukaryota > Viridiplantae > Streptophyta > Pinopsida > Cupressales > Cupressaceae > Sequoia > Sequoia sempervirens. The sequence goes on from VDFB02047397.1 coordinate 3,075,255, forward strand.
CTGTTGTTCCATCACTGACTATGTCCTTGAACTTCTCAAGCAACTTTTGGACTTCCTCTGGGATAACTGTCTTCATTGCCTTGTCTTCTTCCTTGGGTTGCACCATAACAACATATCCTTCACCTCCTTGCTGAAGAGTGTTGATAAACTCCTTGCCACTGCTTAACAAGACACTAGGGGTCTTTGACTGTCCTTCTTCTTCATCCAATAGTGACTGTAACTTGAATGTTTTACCATCCTTCTTAAATGAGATGGTGTTCTCCTTTCCATCATAGATAGCTCCTCTGTCATATTTCCATGGCCTTCCCAATAGAAGATGGCATGCATCCATAGGCAACACATCACAAATCAGTTTGTCTTTGTACCCTCCAATGAAGAATTCCACTGTTGTCTGCTCATTCACAAGAACACTCTGCCCTTTATTCAGCCATGTCACCTTGTAAGGATTAGTGTGGGGTACCTTCTCCAACTTTAACTTCCTCACTGCTTCCTCTGAGATAATGTTATTAGTAGACCCTGAATCCACTATGACTTTGCACACCTTCCCAAGTATTTTGGATCTTACCCTAAATGAGGCTCTCCTTTGCTTTGGCTCTTCTTTGACTGGTTGTCTAATTAGAACCCTCCTAAACATCAAGTTCTCCCCCATTTATGACTCAATGTGACTAACCTCTGGTGACTTGAAACTCATAGTGTCTTCTTGAGCATATGCTACTCTCTTTTCTATATTTGAAGAAGATGCTTTCTCTAAGCACCTATAAGCTCGATGTCCTACTTGACCACAGTTGTAACACTTCATGCTAGCAAAGTAAGAGTTACTTCTGCCTATACCTCTTCCTTTTTTAGAACCTCCTTGAGATCCTCTACCTCTTACATAACCTCCTCTAGAAGTTGTTTCACTTCCATGCTCTGTGAGTTTAGAATCTCCCTGATTTCTTTGTTTAGTCCCTCTACTTTGGTATCCACCTCTATGTCCTCTTTGATCTCTGCCTTTTCCTCTGCTCTTGGAAGCCTGATCTTGTTTCCTCTTACTTCTCTCTTCAATTTTTATAGCCAATTGATAACATTGGTGCACTTTTTTGGGACTTAGAAGAGTCATCTCCTCTTGAATGTTCCACTTCAAACCATTAAGGTATCTAGCCACCTTAAGACTTTCATCCTCAGATACATTAGACCTCATGCAAATTTTTTGAAACTCCTTTGTATAGGAATTTACATCTTGGTCAATTTGTCTCAAGCTTTGTCTTTTCTTATGCAACTGAATTTCATAATCATATGGCATGTATGCTTCTCTCACTTTGGCAACCATTCCCTTCCAAGTGGAAATAGGTTTCTTGCCTTCCTTTTCTCTCTATGTCTGAATGAAATTCCACCATGTCAAGGTAGAACCTATCATTCTTGATTTAAGCCACCTTACTCTTTTGCAGTTTAGTGACCCATCACACTCAAATGGTTTACATTCCCCCATCCAATCCACACTAGATCAGTTTCAATTTCCACTAAACAAAGGGTATACCAAGTGCTTTTCCACCAAAGCCTCTTCAATGCCTTCTAAGAAAGGCTCTTCCTTGAAAAATAGGCCGTTCAGATCTTGTCTTCTTGCAACCTCTTCACTCTTGGGTACCCTTCCTTCCAACCTATCACTAACCTCATCGGTCTTAGCCTGCACATTACTCATTGCTTGCTAAAGTTGGGCTATTCTTTCCCTCAATAGCCTATCTTCCATCTTTTGACCTTCTGGTCAATTCTTATATTTGTCATCATGGTTGGTAGAATCAATAGAATCAACTTCCAACATAACATTCTATCCAAATCTTTGTTGCCTGAAATGAACTGATAGGGAGGTTGAGTGATTCAACTCGATTCAAGGATTTGGGTCTTGCTTGGAAGACCCTTAGGGTGTCCTTACCCACCACTGCAACCTATAGGACTTTCCTTCTAGGGTTCCCCGATTCTTTGCCAACCCAACTATCAACATAGATCCTCCTACCAATTCAAGACTGGGTACAATCTTGAAACCCTTGCCTTAGCCCTTAATCCACCCTAAAGGCTACTAATCCTCCAAATTCTTGAATTTAGTTTTACAGGGGTGTGGAGGTGCTTCTAAAGTCATCAATCCATCCTACTAAGTGTATTAGGGGTCCACCTAGCTCCATTTGCAGGCCGCTTTCACCAAACCCCACTATTAGGCCTAAGAGGCTACTAGCCCTATTAACCATATTAGGTCTCCTTCTCTGAGAAATCAGGTTTTTTTTCCAAGACTTTCCAAAGAACACCCCAATCTTTTCTTGGGATTCCTGGTTCATATGCCCAACTCTCAAGGATTTTTGGGGTCTTGGGTCTCAGCTGTCCGTACAAAACCCTAACCTAAAAATGAGCAAAACTAGGCCTTTTAAGCCCTTTCCTGGCTTCTCTGCAAACTGTTAAGTCCTTCCCTCACTAGATGGATTGTTGGAGTTTCTTTCTCCTTACCATGTCTTGGCAAGACTCATACCTGCCTTCTCCAAAAGGTAATTTGTCAGGAAATTGACACCCCTGCAAATCAAGTGCTTTGCACTAAGGTCTTCCCTAGCCATACACATTCCTGGCTCGCCTATAACAAAACTACCACAGTAACTCTTGTGCTTTCAAAGGCCCTAAACCCTACCATATGTGACATCCATGGAGCCCAGGCTTCCACCGTTCAAAGGGCCATACAATTTGTATGGTGGGAAAGTGAACTAACACTCCATTCTCACAAAATTGCCTGGTTCAGACCAGCAACAATATGAAAACCAAACTAATTACAAACAATGCTTAAAACTGAATAAGGAAACTATCTAATGCCACACAATGCTCAAAGAACAACTACTCTACCTCCTATACAAATTACAGTGCCATGATTAATCCATTAAAACTTCACTTCAATGCAAAAACCAAAAAATTCACACTAAAACACAATTGCTTCTTCAATTCAAAAAAAAATTCAACAATATAAAATGCTTCCATCCTCACTCCAATCCTGAGGCATCCCATAAATAGGTCACCAATTCAGTTATACTCTCCCTTGGGCTCTTCTTGGCCGCTTGTAGCTCCAATTGAGCAACATTTTCAAACATTTTTCAAGAATCCTAAAATTTCAAAACCTCATTTTGAGCTAGAACCTTATGACACCTATTCTATGGTCAACATGACCTTCATCTAATCACAACCCAACAAAAATTCCATTAAGGCTCACATACAATGAACTAAATTAAATTGCTTAGTTGTCCTAGACAAAGTTGTCCTAGAAAGACCTTCTAAACAACCTATGGCAACCTATGGGTGCTCCGTGACCCAAGCGCAACTCTATCACCAATGTGGACCCTAGCCGGGAGAAGCAGGGGTCAAGTACGAGCAGGGCCCCTGTCACCAATAGGTCCTTGCACCGCAAAAGGGTCACAAATAAAGGTAGTGGCCTGTAATGGGTGGTCACAAGTGTGGAGGGTGGAGGTGCAAATTCCACGGGCAGCTTAAAAAAATTCAAAATTTTCACCTCGGAGTTTGTGCCCTAGGGTCATACGGCCTTGGGGCCAAATTTTTTTTGCCTTTTTTTCAAATTTCTTTGAAATTGATGAAACGAAAGACATTTCTATGGTTTTTGGGCGCTCTGAACATGATGAAGACGTCTGTTTTTCCCAAAAATGCATAGAAAAATTGTGTACCCCCAAATCCACAAAAAATTAACCTGGCTTGAAACCTTTGCACATAAGAAAACACTATGAGAGAATATCTTCAAAACATGAACAGGAAGCCACAGATCTGGAGATTTAATACCATGTAGAAGTTGAGAAACCAACTTCACAATCCCCAAGAATCAGCTGCATGCAATCACCTATCACATGCAATTTAGATATTCAAAACAAAAAAGAAGAGATGTTTTGTGCAGTCTCTCAGAGCCAATATGTGCAAGCAAAAACCAGAAGAATGATTATTGAATGTAATTTTTTTACAAATAATACAAAATCCTTCAAAAACGAAATCATGCAAAAAAGCAAGACATGCACAACCCTAATCTTATCTTGAGAAAAAAGACAACTCAACTAGATAAGGATTACAATTATCCTAGGAATTAAAATATTACCTAAGTAAACTTATGCAAAAGTGTAATTAAATAATTAAATACACCAACAACATTTGGTATTGGAGCCAAGGTTCCAACACTAGGAGCTTTAGATTTGTGTTAAGTGGTTAATCAAATTTTGTATTTGAAAAAGGCTTGTATTGATTAAAGTATTGTGTGATTTATGAGTCTTTTAGGATGGTTAGGAAGAAGGTGATAAGTCATGAATGAATAAATAGGAGTGCAAATTGTCCTTTTTAAGAAATATTAATTTAAATTTATTTGGTGAATCAAAATTACTTTATTAATGTTCTAATCATAAGATTAACATGAATGAATAATTGTGTTTGCAATGGTCCTATGTGAAGAACTAAAACTTTAATCTTAATTAATGAGATAAAAGATATTTTATAAATATTTTTGAAGTGGAAATCTAATTATAAGATTATTAGCATTTTTTTAATAAAACTTAGGTTTTCCTATGGTATTGAACATTATAGATTCTTATCAAGTTAGGTTGAAAGAATGTGATTGTCTAAATTATTATTTCTATTACCATGTTATGAGAACATAGTTTTGGTTAACCAAAAGGATTCCTGTAGAATCATTTATTTCAAAACTTGGATAAGGGTAAAAGTACAAAGTTGTGTCACACTTTCTGCCAACTTATCAACACAAGTGAATTTAAGTATTTCTAACTAAAAATCAAATTTAGTCAAACATGTGATCTAGTAAGATTCATTCTAGGTAAGTTGGATATGTCCACAACTTTTCCAACTAAAATTGTTGGCTAAATGAATATGTAGCACCACTTTGAAGCCAATTTACCAAAAAAATAAAGTTATTTGAAAAACTTGATGTTTCAACAACTCTTACTCATGTAAACAACATTTTAAAATATAAAAATATCATTTTGTAGATCCATAAATATATATATATATATACATTATTATTATTTAGATTTTATTGTTTATTTTTACTAAAATTAGGTTATCAATACAAAATATTAGGTTGATTACCATGTCAAGAAAAAATACCAAAAATTATTAAAAATTTGAAAAAAATATGATGCACTAGATAAAAGAATCTATATCAAGATGGTATAGTTTTTTCTAGATTTTAGATAAATATTTGATATGAAAGTTGACATTGAATGAGCTCAACTATGTGTTTTAAAAGGAAAAATAGGTTTTATAGGGACCAAAACCACTTAAGGTTTAAACAACAAAAGATACAGAAAGTACAAGTAATCCGTATAACCGTCTCCAAAAAGAGACTTACATCACTAAAAAACAAGCAGTATTCCAAAAGGACCTACCAAAAAAAGCAAACAGAACACCAAGTTACTCCAAGGTGTTCAGTAGTCCTCACCTCCTTTTCAACATTCTGCATGTCCTGTAACCCCTGCTTGAGAATTTGAACCGTATGTGAAGAAGTCGGGTTTTCCTCTTTATGTTTGCCTTGGTACGAGTCGAAATCCCTTCACCAGCCAATCTACTGCCTCCCCTGTCTGTATCCAAATCCACCACCAGCGAGCCCTTTTGGTTTTTTTCAAGCTTTTCCACCATAGCATTTATGATGATAGTATTATGCCTAGCAATTTTGTGGTTATTTGCTACAGTGGCCCTAATGTTTTGTCCAATCTTTGACATGTTACATTCTATACTAGCCAATCTATCTTCCTGTAATTGTTGTCTTTTCTCGGTAAAGGAGTTTCCTGTTCATTATTATCTCTACTGAGCCAGCTGATCTTCTGTTCCAAATCCATAACCTTGTTGCTGAGATCAGTGACATGGTCCTTCAGGTCACAAACTTCTTTCTGGGTCCAATTGAGAACGGTAAAAAGGCCACCTGTACTTTTTTCTGCTATATTAACCAAATCTTCAGACTTAAGCTTGTTCAAGGCAGAGTTAACTTCATCCTGAATAGGGGACTCCATATGATCATTCCCAAGTTTTCCAAAAGCAGGGGCACTAGGGGCCGATTCCTTACTAACCAAAGGCTTCTAGAAAGGATTTCCATAGAGTTTCCAGAGTACGAAACAAGTTTCATAACAGGGTTACCTTTAAAACCAAGGGGACAAACCCAAGTAGGGCAACCAGGAGACGGTTGGGGGTTAAGACAGTGTGAGACAAAATCCTGGACTAGGGCACTCTTGCTGAAACAACTATGTGTTATTGCACACACATTTTAATATTTATTTAATAATATATATTTGTCAAAATTAGAAAGAAAAAAAATCCATGCACTAAAGTTTCAAGTCATAAATACACAAAAGTAAAGGAAAAAAAAATACTATATAAAGATCTATGTCTCATGTAACTCATTTTTTATAGCATTTTATAAGCAATATCATAATTTAAAAGTTTGAATAGTAAAACTACACTATTGAATCTCGATAGCAATATCACAATTTAACATGACGGGAAAATACCTCCTACTTATCAATTTTATAGGCAACTAAATTATAGTGTCAATTTATAAAATAATATATTCAAATAATTTTTAATTTTTCAAAATATATAAACATAAAATATACTAAAAAATACACATTTTATTAGTTTACATCATTTTAAAATTTAAAATATATGTCCCTTTTTAGTGATTCAAGTTTAAAAGTTGGATTAGTGTTGATTTTTTCTTTTATAAAAGTGTGACACAATTGTGTACTTTTACCCACAATGAGATTATTCTTTTCATATTCTTTCTCAATTTTGTGGCAACATAGAAAAGGATTCTCGTTTATGAGATAATTGTAGTAATAACCTTAAGTGAAGAACCAATATTGTAATATATGTTAACTCTAAAAAATTGTTCCCAATGCCTCTCTCTTTAGTTAAATTCTTGATTGATTATAGTTATGTATGGGTAATCCTTAAACACAATTTATATTAATTAAGACACCTAGAAAAAAAATGGTTTTGATTGATTTAGTAGGAAAAGGGCCCTAATCCCAAACAAAAATTGTTAAATTAATGAAGGAAAACAATTTTATGTACTTAACTTTAGTCCATGAAGAGGATGTAGTCATGTTAATAAGTGAGTGATTTTTCCCCTTGAGTTAAATCACTGAATTATGAGCTACTTAAATGTATTTTAGTACCCATGTATTTTAATTTTAAATTCTTTTCTTTCATAATATAGATAGATGTTAGAATTTAAACTCTATATTATTTAATATATGTTTTATTTAATGTGGTATCTAAGAGCCCATGAATATATTATTTTGTTGATTTTTGTTCAGTACTTTCCTTAGGTTAAGTTAATTGATGTCAAGGAAAACTCAAGTTGAATTTCCACTTGTATTTATATTTTTGATGAATGCTAATCTTTAACTTTAAAGAATGAGGGTCCTCTTTATAAATATGAGAATTGGGGCTAAGAAATGTCTTAACTTGGGTAATCATTAAGTGGTTTTCTTTATAGCTAACTAGTATTTCTTTGGGACATGTTAATTGATCAGTGTTTAAAGTAAAATGTATTAGTTAAGTGAAGGGGCACAAAGTAGGGTAGTAAGAGTCTATTGTAGATGATTGTTTAAAAGTGCAGAGTAAATAAGGAGATTAAAATATGTTAAAGGTAAAAGATAAGAAAAGTGGTGAATCATTAGTTATGCTTCTCTAAGTAATTTTAATAGTATTTTTAATTATTGTCATATTAAATTTATTTACTAAAAGTTACAAGTAGTTAAGTTGTTGCTTTTCAAAAAGTGTAACCTTTTGGTTATGGATTGAATTTTGAAAGTCTTAAATGTTTGTTCACTTTCTTGTGGTTGAAACTTAAAAATATTTGGTAACCTATGTTTATTGATATTTGTAAGAGTAAAATTCAATTATGGTTTAACATCTTTAATTCCTTTACTTATTTGATTGTATTATGTTTTGATAATAACTTGAAGCTAACGAGTTGGTTAGTATAGAAGATTAGATGTTTTCATATTTGAATTTATATTTTCTAGATGGAATGCAAAACATTATATAATGGTTATGATACATTTAGAGATGAAAATAGAAATTTTAAAATAAAATAGTTCTATGTAAAGAAATAAAACTGTCTTGGATATCAGTAACTTCCTTTTTGTGTTTTCCTTACTATTAATAGTAATGATGTTTAAATGGAACTATAAGAGTACCATGTATATTAATTTTGTAAACAAATATTGCTTATAAATTAAGGTTATTTTATATTTTTAATAAGTATTGAATAGAACTAAGAAATCCATTATAATATGTATTGTGGAAAACCAATGAATGTTGTGTTTGTGACTCAACTTTGAGATATAGGATATCCAACTTGGGATGAGAGTGTGGTGGAAATCTAGGATGATCTACATATGTATACCCCTATGTTAATTATATTTGATGTAAATTTAAATGTAAAGTTGTTGAGCATGTTTTATTATGTAGTGGAAATTCCCTAGTGTCAACCACTCTAATTGGAGAAGGGTTTGCTCGTGAACTTGGAGTTGAGGGAAATTCCATTCATGAGAAAATTGGGATTTTTCCTTGATGTTGTTCTTAAGCTATCTAGAGGAGTGATGTTAGTGGATTATGAGTTCCCTTAGAACATTGAGTTGGCTCTACTCCCCCACTTTTAGGACCACATTGGTTGGTTCATAATGCAAGGCTTTTTCTCTTAATTTTTGTTATCTTATGGGTTGAGGATGGACCTTGTGTTCCAAAATGTTGCATTAGATTCTACTAGGGCTACAAACATTAGATATTCAGAGGAAAGGGTATTGGATACAGTTCATGGAGATGAGATATCATTATATTTTTATTCTACATTAGGATTAATTGTACAATAGGCATGTGACATAATCAGTATGGGAAAAGAGAGAATATAATAGAAAATATTTTAATTTTATCACCTATAAAGACTATAAAGCAATAAAATCCAAGGTTCATGATAGTGTAACATCACAATGATATTGTTCGCAATACTATCTAAGTGATAGAATTGGAAGTGTTTATGATAAATTAGTGTGATGGTGAACAATGTTCTCATTGAGCGAGATCCAATTTATCATTTGAGAAAATTATAGATAACCTGCATGTGGGATAGTTTAGATATATATAATGTATGGAAAAATTGATTGGCATGTCTTGGGTTGTGTGGGACTATGATTGGTTATTATGTGGATATTTTTTGTTTTGAGACCAACATGATATTATATTCTTAAGTGGTTTGAGACCACTATGATTTTGTTGGCTATGCGTGTGTGTGTTTGTGTTTTGAGACCACCATTCCCCTCCATCCCTTGAATGGCTTAGAGAAGTCACATAGTGGATGCAATGTGCAATTTTTTTGTGAGAATATGTATTATTTTTAATTCTTGATTGATGATTCTTTATGTTTTCAAAATTGACACCAGTAGTGTTGTATCTTTGAGCTATTTAGCTTGTGTTAAATTTTGCAATGGTCCTTTTTTCCTCAAGGAATTAATCTGATTTAAATGATTTTTATTGGATTTAAGATGTTTCATTTATGATATTTTGATTATTCTTAATTCTATTATGAGACTTTTATTGTAATTTTAGAGTCTTGATTTTTACTTTTTTAGTTTTCAGGTTTTCTTAATGATTTTGTACTAATGGCATATGTGTCATAATATGAAATTTGTAAACTTCCATATCTAGGAGGGATCCATGGTAGCTCATATGGGGGAACATATTTGTTTGGGAATTTATATTGTGAGGATGGGGTTTCAAATGGGACCATTATGGGATGGTCATAATTCATTTCCCCCAATTCTTATATGTGATTCTTTGTGTACCTTACTTTTTGGAGGCTAGCCTCCTTACACAAGCAAGGGGAAGGTACTAAGAAATGTATGGAGGGGTCCTAAGAAGGGGACATCAATACCATATTTCCTAATATTATCATGATTATATGGTTACTCAGTGATGGCATAATGAATTTATAGCTACACAGTATTTTAGATCATAGTGATAAGACATATTTAACTATTTAGTGGCATTTAGCATCGTTCATCCTCATAAATCCCATTCTATGAACCTCAAGTGGTATGTCGGTGTTGTATTGGTAGCATGTGTGTTATAAACCACTTTTTGTGATGAGAAATACTTGTGAATTAATGATTGAAATTGATGTAATAAAAGGAAGTGAGTGTTTTCTTGTGATGTGAATTAATTTGAGAACATGATAAGAATGTTGTTGTGGAATGTTAATATAATTGTGTAATTAATGATGATTGGAGTGAATCTAGAATATATGTGTAGTGTAGATTTTAATTATATCACAAAAATTAAATACAAATTGTTGTATATTTGATGTCAATATGTGTAACATTGCTTTAATTGTATTAATATGAGTGCCATGTGGATAAATAATCTCTTGTGTTGTGTTGATAGTTAATTATAGAGCTTACTCTAATATTTTAGGATATTTTGTAAAAAAAAAATATTGTTAACATACTTGAAATTCATCATAAATAAAGTAGTGTCTATCACTAGGAGTAAAATTGCTCTAAAGCTTAGTGACTTCCTGGAGGATGTTGAATCTAAGGGGAGGGGACTGTAAGGTCTAGATTTAGTTTGACTTGAAGTTTTCTTTTAATGAAGTAGTTTTGTTAAACATATGGGATAAATTAAAGGGTTATTATCAAGTGAGCATGCATACCCTCACCTTTGAGGACCTATAGAAGGAATTCCAATACTAGGGGGGAGAGTGTGAGACCCTGCCTTTTCATGATCTTGTTAATTTTATGTGTCTTTGATGTTTCTTGTCCAATATTTCATGTGCTTCTATGTTTGGACATTATACTTGAGTTTTATGAGTGGTGGTTGTTCATATACATCAATTATATTCATTTACGATGAATTATTGGTTGATTATTTGTTAGTGGTAGTGTTATTGATTAGATGGATTACATTATCTTGATAGGGGTTGTTGAGTTGATGGATTTTATTATTATTAGATGATTACCTAATATGGGTGTGCAAGCAGGTGTTATTGTGGATATGATATTTGATATGTTAATGTTTACTTGTGATGGTTATTAATTTCAATCATTTCTAGGTATAATTTCCTAGATGATTATTTTACATAAGAAATCTTAGAAAATAATATTTATTTTTGAAGGGTTAATTTAATATCTGCTTCAACCATATTATTATTTATATGATATACACCTTTTTGTTGACTGAGCAGGTGAATGTTTTCAATGGTGGTTGGGGTCACATAGCTACTTTTGTGCCTTCCCAATGTAACAATAGACCTAGACTCATATAGAGTACTAAGGTCTTTTTGGCCCATGTTGTGAAATATGTGTTGTTAGTATTGTGTGAATTTTTTGTCAATGTGAAAATTTATTTGATTGTCCTTTGAATGTTTTCTTGAGTGAGTTTTAGTCTTTTGTGATTTTACACACTTTTATTAGTTTTAAGTTTCATTTTATGGTTTAGAAAGCTACCTAGGTGTGGGTTCTATGGTTTAAGAGTTAATTTGTATCATGAAACACTTTAAAGGGTGTTTATAACCCACTTTTATTTCTCACTCTTAAAAGTGACGAAAATTTGAGTTGGTTGGGTAATTTAAGTGGTTAAGGAGAGGTAGTTTATTTTCCCCTTTTATTTATTCTCTCCTTGAGTGGAGAAGGGACTTCTTCCTTTGGAATTATCTGAGTTCTTTAGTTTTTCATTTCGTAGAGGCAAATGCTAGTTGGAGGAAGGAAGAGAAGAAGGGTAGAGGAAGGAAAGATAGAAGTGAGGATTCAAAGAGTTTTTTACAACTTGGATAGCAATTCTTATGGTAGTGCTAAACCCTTTGTTAGATTTTTTGATGTGGAAATTTTTTTTTGGAATGTTTTGCTATCTTTGTGAAATCTAGATGTGAAAATAGATGGTGAATTCTTATGTCTTTGGTTGCGAATTATGTGAGTTCATGTAGTGCCCCTCCATAGTTGGCTTTTCTAGACCTTGAGTGAGTTTGTTTGATAATTGGTTACTTGATTTAAGATTTGTTTGATTTGCATCACAATAGAATATAATGATTTGTCTAATTCAAAATAAATTAAATTTACGATTTGATAAAGAAATATTTAAATATCTATTTATAGTGGTTATTGTATTATGTAAGAAAATTAAAAGTAAAGATTAAAACTTATAAATTAAATTAATTAAAGAAAGTACATGTTACATGCAAAAGGATTTGGATAATAGTCACACTTATTAAAGAAAGCATAATGAGAAACTGGGTTGGCGCAAAGTGAGCACATGCAAAAAGGTGGAGATCCTCTGTAACTGTAATAGCCTATTTTTAGAAGATTGAAACGAAGCCTATCGATAGCTTTTTTTTATAAAAGGCATGACGACTGAAAAAGAGCAAGAGAACCATCAATATTGGTTTTAACCAAAGGGAGTTATAGAAAAGAATACATGCATTCGGCTCACCTCCTCGTCAATGTTTCCACGAGCATTCAAAAGGGGAACGCAATTAGCAGAGGAGGGTGTTTTCACAAAAAAGCGAGGGGAAAAGGGGGTCGATTGGAAGGGAGGAGAACTTGCTTTTCATCGATTTTGAGCAGCAACCCGAGGTAGGGTCATGCTCTATTAAGGAATGTTTCCAAATTATGCACCAATGTTTTCCTTAATTATGTTGTTTTGCTATGTTATCCAGAGATAAACTAGTTTCTTTAATGTGGAGAGAAACTTTATCTTATTTTGATATCGCTGCAACTTGGGTCTCTATGCATGCTTGTGTTTGGCTTGCCATTGTGGCATCGAGCTTTTCTTTCCTTTCTAGAAGAACATTCCATATCTCTTTTTTGCCATCTCTACCATATTCGCCCTACCAGTTCACTCTGGTGCTCTTCCCCACTAAAGTGTAGTAGGGTCGTAGAAACCCCTACATGTTATCGCTTGGGCGAAGGGGTGGTCGACTGCAATACTCACCCTATCACCTACTCTCTATCTCGGACTGGCCGAGAGGAATGACACAGCCATTCTAATTCACCATTCCACTCTATTTGATGCCAACCAAAGGGCAATACTATCGTTCAGTTATGGTGCATGTTACCAAATGATAATCCAACGCTCTCCTTGAGACCACTTTGGGAGCGATTTGCAAAATGGTTTCTATTCCTTGTTTATGCCTCCGCGTTTTGCATACTTATCTGCTTGGGGACAGTTGCAACTATAACATTTGACAAAACGCCACACCCTGTATGCTTAGCTGAATGCACGTACTCGGTCCACGACTCCCATTTTGGCGCAGGCTGAATGGATGTTGGCAAAGGTTGTGGAATTTGGTTTTACACCTGTCGAGTGTATTTGCTTGAAATATTCTAAATCCTTTTCAACAAATCAATTATGTGCATATCGTGCAATCATCGCATTCTATGAGACTACATTTCTTTGGGCCATTATGTCAAACATTTGGCGTGCCTTGTCCTTTCGCCCAAAGCATGGAATTTGGCTTAACAGCTACCAACTGCATTTGTTTGAAAGTTTCCTAGGCCACTTGCTTCGCCATCAAATTCGGATAACATTCTCCTGCTTTTGCCTTAGTTGCTATGCACTCTCCATACCACCCTTCATACTTAGGAAGAAGATATTTTCGTGTGTGTATAACGAGTTGGAGATTGGATTAACCATCTATCCCTTCTTTCACTTTGTTATTTGATTATTATAAGGAGTATAAATGCATTTTTTTGCACATGCATTATGTGTTACTGAATTTTTGATTCGCAGTCCACACGTTTTATAAAGCTTTATCATTAATCCTCTGCTTTTTCAATTACTTGAAATGGGCTAGAAGGGTGTAGAAATATGCTTGAATGAGATTTATATAGATAAAGTAGAGGGAGGAGCACTGTAAATTTTCGTAAGCGGGTATGGTGGTCAACCTTTTAAAGCTTCCTCTTCCTCGCATTCTTCCCAAAAAAAATTGCTTCATCCGTGGGATTACAACATAATTGGAAGGGCAAAAGCATCACAGGGATCTTGTCTTGTTAATTTAGCTCCTTCAATATGCCATATATTTCCTTCAAAGTCTTTTTGTTGTGTCTGGAGCTCTCAAGTGCAAGGCATTTATTCCAAATTATCATCAATTAAACGTGATTATCGTCAGAGCATTGGAGGACCTGAAGAAATGGGAACGAAAGTTGTTCAATCCCTTAAGCACATCCATGATCCAGAATCAATATCATACATCTCACAGACGGATGTTGCTGCAACTGATGAACTCTTTATGGGTTCACTTGGATTTAGCATAGACCAGCTTGCTGGCCTCAGTGTTGCAACGTCCATAGCTGATGTAGGATTTTTTTAATTAGGGAAAAGGGCTTGTCTGAAATGGTTAACAGTATATTACTATTCCATACTATTATGCCACCACTTTGTAAATATGCTTTTTGAAGGGCTTCTTTATTTAGATATTTTAAAGCTAGTCCATGAACTGAAACCATATATTTAATGCCTTTCAAGTATGCTTCTAGCTCATGAAGGAATATAGATATTGTTGAATGCGTCGACTTCTGTGTGTCCAATAATCTGTAACATGTAGAGGGAATTTAATCTTATCTTCAAATCGAAATCCCATAAATCCCTGTTGAAGGACGCTAGCAAAGGGTGAGGAATTTACACTAGACCCTATAATTGAGTGTTCAATCTTCTCTTCTCCATTACAATCATCGCTTAGAAGTGCTCCTCAGGCTTCTTGTAATCCCATGGCCTTGTCCATACTTTCATGTTGGCATTGTTTATGTACTTAGGCAATTCTAATCCGTATTTCTTTGTTGACTTTAGTTGTGATTGGAATTCGTTATAAAGAGATATATGCCTCTTTTGGTGTGGTAATTACATTGAAGTCTTGTGAGAATTGTATAAATGAATTGTGAATAATGTGGGCACTGATAATTATATATATGCTTATATATATACTATAGATATATACATAGTGTAAGGTAATTGTGAACTAATATTACTTTGTGACTATTGATTAGTGAATATTGTTAGATATTAAATGACAATGAAAATGATATTGCTTTATTAATATTTTATATTAAGTGATCTTCATAATTTAAGAGTAGTGGAATCAAAAGATAGAATTTAATTTGTACGGTAGATAATGAATCTAGAAGATAATACATTACAAGAAGTACATTTTATTAATTTTGGAAATTAGTTAAATGGATGAGGTTATAATCCTTAAGTGTTGATTTCCTTATGTTCTCTAACAATTGAACTATAGATAAGATTAATAGATTTAGAGATTAGATGGGAAAGTTGATTCATGTATCTTCTTGGGATGTTGATAAGTTGAGTATTTAAAATTAATTAAGCCTTAGAATCATAGTATGCTTCACATAATCTAGCTATGATAAGTATGTAGGTATTACTCTTGTAGTCATGAATTAAATGGGAGTTAATAGAATAAAATAAGAGCTTAGAGTAAAGATTATTTGAGTGCTCCTTTGGTTGACCATAGGACTTATAATGTTTAATTAAGAAATTATAGAATTTGTCCTTCAGACCAATATTTGATGATTGTAGATTTCGTGTTTCTTTTTTGTTTATAGCCAAATCTCAATGTTATCAATGCTTAGGAATATAGTCTAATATTTGGAACAAGGAAATGTTTCTAATTAAATTGGGCATCTAAGTGGATAGTTCATTGAATTAAATAACTGGAATATTGTAATATTACGTGTAAGGCTTCATACTAACTAGTTAAAGGAAATGATTGTTTTGGGATCAATACGATTTTCTTTTGTATAGTTATTTGAATTATTGCATGTTTGTAGTTGAACTACAGATTAGTTGTTTACTAGCAAGGCATTTGAGTAACGATGTGTGAATGATGTATTAAGTGAAGTTAGTGTGAATGTGTATACGTGGTTGTTTTCTTAATAGATTACTTGCTTTAATTATGGAACTCGTTTAATGGAATCATTGTGTTTATGGGTATTATGGAGGAAGCCCGTTTGTATTCCAATGGTTATTATGAAGATTTTTGGGATTTTGAGGTTGATTTTGCATCAAGTTGAATGTGTAATTTTGGATTGAGTTGATGACCTTGTCATGATATATCCACTCACTATTTTTGGATTGGAAATAGTTCTTTGAGATCTTGTTATAGTGGACATTTCGGTCTTCCAGAGGTTGGAGGGGATATGATTTTTACTTACAAGGGTTGGTATGGGGGCCGACGACCTAGGAGGATTTTCTTTGGATAACCCATATCAAGCCTGAAGTATTTATTTGAGTTTTAAATTGTTTCACCTATAAGTGGGTGGTTTCATGGTTTTGTTATTTGATGATGGATGACCTTTACACTAGGATTGTGTTTATGTTGGTTTGAACCTTGCACTTTAATGTGGCTTTCGTTACTCTAAAGTTCTAGTGTGAGATGGTGTATGCCTTAGTTGGTGCAGTATTTTGTTTGGATTTGGTATCTTGTGCAAGTCCCATTTGTAATTTTGATATTTTCTTGTTAGTTGGGGGAGTGGCTCTCAGTGAGGGTCGACGCCCAAAGTGGTTGTTCCAGGATAACCCATTGTGAGTTTAATCAAGTGATAACTTAATTAATTAATTAGGGGTTTTGGGTAGTTTCACATAATAATTCAAATAATGTAGCCTCATTCATGGGCCCAAGTGCTCGTTTAGGCTTGGGATGAGTGGGAAGGCTTGGAATAGCAAGATCAACTACCTTGCCTTTGCATAGTAATTTTGCAAGGTATGTTGATCCCGCATAGCAAGCATGGGGTTCCGACGACTGGTAGAGGTTACTAGGATAACCCAAGATGGGGGCTAACAGCCTAGGAAGGTTATGCCAAGGTAATCTGTGACTACCTATGCAATGACACTCCACCCTTTAACAACCTTGTATGCTTTTGTTTCTCTCTTGTTGTTCTTGAGCCTCTGGAAGCGAATGTTGTCATGTGTTTGTTGATGCTCATGTGATGTTGTCTTGTTTCATGTATCAGATGTTCTTGGGTTGGTTGTTTACTAGTGTTATTGTTGTTCTTGTTGTTGAGTCTTGTAATCCTTGTTTTGTTTGATGGTATTTGTTGAGGTCCATCTTGTCTTCTCCTAGCACGGGGAGTGGGCCTTTGGGTCCACGTGGTCAGGTGGAACATGCTATGCACCCCATTGGGTCCCCAGTCGTTGATCGAGTTGTGCAAATATGTGCCAGTTGTTGTGACTCTAGAGATGTACCTGAGATGGATCCAACTTTGAAGCTTGTACTCATTCATTTTATTTGTACCATCACATGATTTTGTACATTTCCCAATTTTTGATGGGAAGCAACATTGTATTAGTGTAATCCTTGTGTAATGTATTGTCCATGATAATGTTATTATCTTATGGATACTAGAATATTTCATGTAATGTAAAGATGTTGATAGAGAAAGTAATGTAGTCATATAACCCCAAGGGACTTGTTAAATGTTGTACATGTATTATTCCATTTCAAGTGTTGAATATTAATATCTTGTTGCTTGATAGTTATTTAAAAAAAAAAAAATTGTGCCTAGATGTTGATGTATTGTTATCCTTTGGGGTTGTGTGGCGGGGCATTACAGTTCACGAGTATGAGTACCCACCTTGTCTAAATTTGTGAATAAATAACCAATATATGTTTATAAGGTGAAGAAAAAAGTATGTAAATTAAATTGTTGTAATGTGCTAAGTTTGGTAATGTAAATGTTATGTGGTGAATATTTGGTTGGAAATCTATGTGAATAGTGTTTCCTATAGAAGTTGTGAATTGAAAGTGTGAATTTTTTTTGGGATAACTATGTGACCCATAGCTTGGGGGTGGTTTGAATTTACAACTCTATGGTTGAGTGGAGAGCCCATTGGTCAAGATTGTTGTTTCTTTATTGCTCCTTCTCTTTTCGGTACATGTGTTAAATAAGGAATATTATCTTGGGACTTTCAACATATGGATTACAAGAGAGAAACATGTTGGTCTTGTGGGAGTTTACAAAGTTTTTGAAGAATCTAGGGGTGCTTTGTAATTTAGAGTTGAATTGTGGTTGAAGATGTTATACTTATTGAAATGGAATAAGAAGAGTACATGTTAGTTGTTGGTGTCTTGAAAGATTCTATAATTCAAAGGGTAAGATGAATTTAGAAAGAACCAATTTTTAATGAAATATTTTGTGTATAAGATGTTATGTAAATTATTAATACATACATTTTTCAACAATGTTTAGTTTTAGTAATATATATATATTATGTATATTCTAAGGTATTTATGCAATATAAATAATCAATAAGAAGTGTGGAAAAATAATATCAAAGAATAAGTTTAACCCTCTTGATTAATCAATTGTTGAGTTTACAACATTGTTGCCCCCTATGCCAAACAATAAACTATTATAAAGTAGTTTCAAATATTTGATCATAAAAAAATGTTAAACATGATACTAAAATATAAAATTTAATGGGGTTTTCAATTATTAATCTCATTGAAATATAATTTAAAAATTATACTAACCCAGATCACCAATTGTAATTTATTAAGAATACATTGACATCCTTTTTTTATAATTGTGAACAAGTGTTTTTCTATCTAAATGTGCAAGACTTAACTAGAAATGCAAAATGAAATAACACAAGACTACCTCATGATTAGGCTACGTTTAACAAAAATAAAAGAAGAAAACTAAGCAATAAGTATCCCTTTTATCTGTGTTGTTCCTATTGCCCAATTTTCACCTATGGGCTCATTAGGCAGGACAAATTGTGTTTTAGAGGTTCATAAAGGCCAAATGGGGAATTTGCATCAATGGTTAGATCATGCACCTGAGGATATTTCACAAGGAGGTCTGTTGGAAGGCATGCCTCGATCAGTTTTGGTGCAAAAAACTCATCAAAGAAAAAAGTCGGCAAGACCCTCCTGTTGTCTTCTCGACTAGCAGTGTGTTCTACTTGGTTTAATACACCTGTCGCCAAGACATTCGGGTCGCTCAGAGTCTTCATGTATCTCTCCGCTTGGAGGGAGGTCATGCCGATAGGTTTTCACAAGGGTGGTGTCGGGGGGAATGATTTCGGTCAGGGTAATGTCTCTCTGATTGCGAAAAGTATCGTCAAAGGGGATTTCCTTCGACATAATGTCTCATCGACACATGGGAGTCTCCCCAAAATGGTCCGAGCTCGCCAAAAGATTGTCATTTCGCTGTAATGTCTCCTCAACATGCTGAAGTCTCACAGAAAAGGTTATGCCTTCGGCATAAGGTCCTGTCGATGGATGAAGGTCTCGGCGAAAGCTTGTGCCTTCGCTATGATGTCTCCCCGACCGAGGGTGGTCTCGCCGAAAAAAAAGGTCTCAGTGTAAGGTCTTGCCGACCATTGATAGTCTTGCCGAAACAGAAAGGGACATCGGTAAGACTCTTGCCATTCACCATAAAGTCTCATCGATGGGGTGAGGTCTTGCCGAAGTGAAGCAGCATCGGCGAAGGAAATGAGTTCGACGAAATGTTTCGCCGAAGGCCAAAGGTCTTGCCAAACAAGTAGGAGCCCGGGGAGATATTTCAGTGATTAACGGAGAGCTCGGTGAAAGGAGGTGCTATCGACAAGATGTCTCACCGATGGTTGTTAGTCACGCTGACATGTTTTGTGCCTTCGGTGTAATGTAAAGAGCTTGACATGATGTCTCAGCAAAAAGATATGTTAATGGTGAGAAAAGGTGGGCCTCGCTGTAACGTCTCGGAGACCGAATGATGTCTCATCAAAAGGATGGTGCCTTTGGTATAAGATGATGAGCTCAGGGAGATGTCTTACCGATACGTGAAAGTCTCAGTGAAATTTGTGAGCTCAGCGAGAGGTCTCATCGACCAAGCAAAGTCTCCCTGACTGAAACAAAGGGAGCTCGATAACAGTTCTCACTGAAGCAAGGCGTCATCAGCATAAGGTATCACCAACAGGGTGAGGTCTCGCTGAAATGAAATGCCTCAGTGTAACATCTTGCCGACCCATGTAGGGTCTTGCCAAAATGAAGTGAGCTCGGGGAGAATGGAGGAGTTCGCTATGAAGTCCCGCCGACTTGGTGGTGTCTTGCCGATAGCGATGGATCTATTATAGGCTTCGATGAGACCTCTGGCCGACAGCGATAGTCTGGGTGACAATTTTTGACATCGGTGTGACTTCTGCAACTCGATATGAACTCTTGCTGATGGTTGTGAGCTATGCCGATAACTGCTGAAGGGCATAATCGCATCGGGGAGACACGACCAGTGTCTCACCGACATGTGATTTTACAAGAACTTTTGACCGCCCAAGGAAGCTTGTGTGGCATCTGTTCAGCCAAGTGGAGGAGGCTACATGAGAGTCGTGGTAGTTTGACCCCTGTGAAGAAGATCAGCGGAACATAATCAACGTGGATCTGCTCTGAGAATAAAGCGATGAATCAGTTCGATATCTAGGAGGTGTCGTCGGTAAATAGAAGAACCGTGAGTCATGGTGACAACTAGGATCACTACTGGCAGAGGGGGATCGACATTAATCATAATGCTTTAGAGCATTCAAAGCAACCCTTCAAGGAGGTTTGAATATGGACACGAAGGCCAGAAGTAAATGCAAGTATTACAGAAAGATCTGAAGGCTCCTCCTAAGGGTGATCCTTCACACCGATGTGGACAACAAGGATACACATGAAAGTAGCATTAACTTCATTTGAAAAATTTAAGGGCAGATCTTTCTGAAGGCTGATATTTTTGTAAGCCCTGGGGACCGACACTTTTTGTATATAGGGCATTTTTTCCTCTTTGTAAAGGAGTTTGAATTATGCATTCTCAAGAGTTAGTGATTTTTAACAATCCTTTCTCAGCTGATGTATGCTTTGTAACTCATTTCGATTCTGGAATATAAAACACAGAGTTTACCTTCGAAGCCAGTGTTAGTGTTTAGACTACTCTCATTTCTATATTTTTAGATTATGCAAGTTTTCAACTGTGCTTTTCTAAGTCTGCATTCATACCTTAAAGCTGTGAAATTTATCTTTCATCCTTAAAATATGTATGTAGATCAATCCTTTTTAAGAATGATGCATAATTTAAAAAGGGTTATGTTGAGTAAATGAAATAGCTACCATTAGTTTTTTCAGTGTATGTTCATCTTGTTTTCATTTCATGATTTCTTATCAATTCGGTGTATCACCATAGTATTTATTTTTATCTTATGCACTCCTTCTCCCTTTTCCTTTACAAAATTAGTAGTTTAGGTGATACCAAAGGAAGTCGGCCTTCTTCGCAGGTTGACCTCTGTCTATAAGTGACCCATAGCTTTGGAGGTCTTCCCATGTTACACTGAGGTGTTGAACATTAGGTTCAACAAGGGTGCAATTTCAGGTGTTAAAAGTTTCTGGCACGCCCATGGGACAAGCTCCACATTATACTGTTGGTTTGGTATGCAACCAACAAGTTTATACTTTACATAAGTCATTCTAGCATACTTGGCAACTCCATAAAGAGGAAGAACTTCAAAACCAGTGCTTTTACAGTTTATGAGAAGAGTTTAGACAAGGAGCAGTTCACGTCCTTTTGAATATTTTCAGTTGTCACCACCCAGAAGACAAGGTAGGGTAACAGAGAGGTTAGGGACAACATTTATCTATTCTAGAAGAACCAAATCTACTCCATCTGTGAGATTCCAAACTGTTGTCCCAATTTTTGTTTCACCAAGAGTGCAGGCAAATCCACCTCTAATGGCTGCTCCCAGAAATTAGCCTTTTGTGCCATTTAATGGAGGTAGTCCATTAAATTTGACACAACATAATGATATTACAATGGTAGCTTTGAAAAACTTGCCAACTTTCACTGGAGAAGACCAGACTACTCCGATTAAGCATATACGAGATGTGGCTTCCTTATGTGGTGTGCATTACATTACACAAGAAGACGTAGCTGTAAGACTTCTTGCAGCATCATTCAAGGGAAGAGAATTACAATGGTTCAGGAGCCTTGGAGTAGGTTCAATTACCACTTGGGATGAGTTGGGTGACAAATTACACAGGCAATTTTAGGATAGGTCTAATAATTTATCTTTGTTGGAGTAATTAACTACGCTTAAGAGGGCTCCTTAGGAGCAAATGAATGATTTCAATTTCAGATTTCAAAGAACCTGGGATAGGATTCCTACAACAGTGAGACCACCTCCAGAATATGCATTTTTATACTTTTTGAAGGCTCTTAACAACGATATAGTTGTTATGATACAATCAATGGGGGGTGTTTCTCTACCAGATGCATTTGAAGTAGCAATCAGAGCTGAAAATAGCCTAATACAAGCTAGTAAACTTGCTCCTAGGCCACCAATGCCTATATTTCTAGATATTCATTCGAATATCCCTTTGCAAATACCACCTTTTTCACCTTTTCCACCTGTTTCAGTGGTATCAACTGCTTCAACTCAAGAAACTGTTGCTGCAAAATCTTGAAATGAGCTATAGGAGATCAAAAGTTTATTACAGACTTTTGGAAATAAGCTTGTGACCTTGGAGAAGCAGCAATCGTATAGTAGGCCTTATCAACAACAAAATTTAGGTCAGCAACAACAATACCAAGGCCCAAGATAGGGTGTAAATACTAGACTTTTTCAGGCTTATGCTCCAGCACCTATTAGTGTAGTGAAGGATCTTGTCCCTATTCAAAAAAATTTAGCAACAGATTATGAGTGGTGTTACCCTTGCAACCAATATCACAATCAAGCCACTTGCTCAAATGGACTCATTAATCAGGAACTTATGGTACAGAATGCCTCAAGTTCACAGCAGAATGAATTCAATGATGCATCTCGTCAACACCAAGATCATCCTACCAATGACACTACTCTACTTAACTGGCAAGGAGAAGAATTTTGTGGATTGAATCTAGATGATTCTTCAGTTGCAAATAACACAAGGGCAAAGAAAAGAGCTTTTGAGCTTGATCAAATAGCTAATAAAGGAAAAGCATCAGCTGCAGAACCATCTACATCCCAAGTGGCTCATGGATTGCAGAGAAATCAGCAACTCCCAGTGAAGGAGCAGCCATGCTTGCAAGCCGACCATGCTGGCATAAAGGTACATCATAAATTAAACCGAGCTATACCCTATAACATTCTTGATAGTATGAAAAAGACAAATGTAATGATGTCTATGTGGGATTCATTATCTATCCCAGGTCAAAAAGATATGTTACACTCAACTTTGTCAAATTTTAAAGTGTCTGATGAATCTGAGTCTCCAATAGGTCAAGTTAGAACTGTGTTGACAAATAATACTCAAGGAAATGATAAACAACCCAGCAAAGAGACAGGAAAAGAAGCTAAACCACCTCCATTTTACATGTCAGTAATCATAGGTGATAAGTTAGTTCATAACTGTATGGTAGACAGTGGAGCTAGTAGCTCAGTAATGCCAAAGCAAATTGCTGACAAATTTGAATTGAAGTATCAGCCTTTAGAGAAATGAGTGATTCAATTGGATGGTACATCTGTCAATACATTGAGTGTTAGTAAAGATTTGAGTCTTACCCTTCATGCGTGTCCTAATTTTTTCAGTTCCTCAGGACATATGTGTGGTAGATCTCCCACCTTTCTTTTCTTTGTGCCTCTCAAGAGACTTTACAACTAAGATAGGTGGTTATGTGTCAGCTGACTGGTCGCATATGTTGTTTAGAACCAGATATGGAACCAAAGTCATTATTAAATCTAAAAATTTGGCTAAAGACCACATTGAGCCATATAACCCAAGTCCTATCAACGCTATTCATATTGCTACAGACACAAATTGTGTCATTTTTTCTGACAGTGAACTGGCTGCTACTCAAGAATTTCAATCAAAAGTTGTTCTTGATGTGCTGCTACATGAGTGGGTGGCTAAAAACATGTTGGACAGTCTTGTAGATCTTATTCAAGATGTTGGTATGGGTAATTATGTGATGCTTGAACCTGATGCAGAGATCCCAAACCTTGAAAAAGGTACAAATTAGTTGTTGCAACAACAAAGTGGACTTTGAGAAATATTTTTTGATGGTTCCAGAATCAAGAATGGAGCAGGTGGAGGTACAATGTTGGTTTCTCCACAAGGTAATAAGTATTTTTCAGCCTTTCATTTTTTTTTTGCATGTTCTAACAATAGTGCTGAGTATGAAGGACTTATCCAAGGCCTTGAATGGGCAAGGAAAAGAAGAATCGACTGTTTGAAAGTCTATGGAGACAGTGAACTGATAGTTAATCAGATCAGGGGGCTGAATGTTGCCAGGAATGATGCTTTGAAGTCTTATAGAAACAGAGTATGGAACATAATTGAAGAATTTAATGCCTTCAATCTGATTTCTATTCCACAAAATCTAAATAAGCATGCTGACAGACTTGCATCAATTGAAGCGCAGTTTGATATCCCAGGTGATATTAAAAAAGACAAAATACAACAGTATGTTAAGGTGGTTATTAGGCTGTCAATTCCTGATAACAACATTAACTGGCAGGTATTTGAAAATGATGAACAGATTTTAACCTTTCTGCTCCAAGAAGATCAAATTTTTGTAGTAAACCAAGAAAAGATCAAGCAGTAGTATGATGATCAAGTGATACAGCTGAAGACAAATAAACTTCCCAAAGGGTTGGTTACCTTGGAAGCCATATTCAATTCTGATGACCAGCTTAAGAAGAACCAAGTCGACATTCAAGTGAAAGAGGATAATTATGAAGAAGAAGAAATCTTTAAAGGTAAGCTTCTCAAATTAGGCAAAATCTGTTCAGCTGAGGATAAGAGAGCTTTCATTATTTTATGCCAAGAATATCATGATGTTTTTGCTTGGAAATATTTTGATTTAAGAGGGTTTGATCCTCATATTGTATAACATACAATTGAGTTAGAACCCGATGCCAAGCCTGTTAGACAAAAATAGAGACTATTGAACCCCAAGCTTGAACCCTTGATGATCAAAGAGTTGACCAAGTTAGTTGAGGGGGGTATTGTGTTTCCAATTAAACACACATCCTGGGTTTCTAACCTTGTTCCGGTTAGAAAAAAGAATGGTGAGATAAGATTATGTGTAGATTTTAGAGACCTTAACAGAGCATCTCTGAAAGATCATTATCCCTTGCCCTCTATGGAACAAATTCTCCAAGTCATTGTTGGTTCAGAGAGATTTTCTCTTCTGGATGGATATTATGGTTATAACCAAATTATGGTCAAAGAGGAGGATCAGTATAAGACATCATTTACAACAAAATGGGGCACTATGGCCTACAAAAGAATGCCTTTTGGTTTATCCAACACTGGTGCCACCTTTCAACGTGCCATGGACATGGCATTTCAGAGTTTAATTCAGAAATTTCTGCTGATTTACTTAGATGATATAACTGTATATTCAAAGAATGTTGATGAACACTTGTCACATCTCAAGCAAGTTTTTGAAAAATGTAGAGAGTATGGAATATCTCTCAATCCGACAAAGAGTATTTTTGCAGTTCATGAAGGTAAGTTGTTAGGTCACATAGTGTCAAAAGATGGAGTTACCATCGACCCTGAAAGAGTTGAAGCTATACTTGAACTGCCATTACCCAATCACAAGAAGGGATTGCAGATATTTTTAGGGAGAATCAACTTTCTAAGAAGATTCAATCTTGATGTTGCAAATTTACTACAACCCTTGACCGCCATGCTTAAAAAGAATGTAGTTTTCAGTTGGACTGGAGAAGCAAAACATAGTTTTGAAGAAATCAAGGAAGCTTTAGCATCAGCTCCAACACTGGTAAATCCATATTTCTCTAAAGACTTCTTATTGTATGCTTTTGGAAGCGTTGGTTCAATCTCTGCTATGCTGGTTCATAAAAATAGTGATAATTTTGAGCAGCCAATAGCTTTCTTTAGTCAAGTACTTGTTGATTATGAAGAGAATATACATTTGTTGAGAAACATGTTATCGCTATGATCAGAAACCTAAAGAAGTTTAAGCCTCTAGTTTCAAACAATAAAATTCATATTTTGGTTGCACACTCAAGTGTGAAGGAATTTTTGTTGAACAAAGATCTGAGTGAGAAAAGAGCCGGGTGGATCACAAAAGTAATGGAATTTGATGTTAACATCAACATCACAAAATTTGTCAGGGGTAGAGGACTTTGTGAGAAACTTGCCTCCACTTCTGAAGATGGCCAAAAATCATAAACTGGTGTTGTTTTTAACTAATACGAATGAGTCTCAAAATGTTCAAGTTGTCGCACCTACATCAGCAGCAAGTTGGGTTCAAGAAAGGACCCACTTTCTTTGTACTGGTGAATGTCCACCAGGTTTGGATAGAGAAAAATGAAGATACTTCAGATTGTAGTCAATTCCTTATGTCCTTATTAATAATATCCTTTTCAGGAAAGATCTGAATGGTGTCTTGTTAAGGTGCATTGATACTGATCAAACAGAAAGAGTACTACATGAGTTGCATGATGGAGTTTTAGGAGGGCACTTTGCTCCAAGGACAACTGCTTGGAAAATCATGAGAGTTGGTTACTACTAGCCCAGCTTGTTTAAAGATGCATATGCATGGTCAAGAAAATGTGTTAAATGTGCTTTATTTTCAGGAAAAGAAAAGCTACCTGCTATGCCTCTACATCCAATTCAGGTGGAGCAGCCCTTCATGAGATGGGGCATTGACTTTATTGGACCAATTAATCCACCATCTAGTGTTGGTCACAAGTGGGTGCTGACTGCTACAGACTATTTCACACGGTGGACAGAGGCAATAGCTTTGAAAGAAGCAAATGAATCTTCAGTTTTGAGTTTTTATGAAGATATCGTCACCAGATTTGGAGTTCCTACCTCCATCATTTCAGATAATGCTCTTCCATTCATTGGATTAAGAGTTACAGATTAGGCTATTAAACACAGAATTCATTTGAATACTTCCTCCAATTATTACCCGCAGGGTAATAGATTAGCTGAAAGTATAAATAAAAACTTGATCAGAATCATTAAGAGGACTATGGAAGAGAATCAAAGAATTTTCCATACCACATTGAAATCCGCACTTTGGGTAGATAGAATAGCCCCTAAGAGATCAGTGGGTAATTCTCCATATGTCCTTGTTTATGGTAAAGAGGCTAGGTTACCTCTATCTGTAGAGCTTCCAGGTCTAGACATTGTTCACCAGTTAGAGAGGTATGAAGAGCAGAACCCAATGTCCGTGAGATATGCAGAGCTCATGGAGCTCAAAGAATCAAGAGACAAGGCAATGAAAACTTTGGAGTATCATCAACTTCAAACAAAGAGAACATTTGACAAGAAAGCTACATTCAAAATTTTTAAAGAAGGTGATATTGTTCTCAAATGGTATGTTCTGAAAAGCACGCTAGACCATCACACCAAGTTTGACAACATGTGGATGGGTCCATTTATTGTTAAAGACTGTAAAGAACACAATGCGTACCAACTAGCCACAACTAAAGGTGAAGTGCTTCCTATTCCAGTCAATGGGATACACCTCAAGCCTTGTTTTGAATTCTGATCGGTTCCTCCATTGTACATAGTTGAATAGGTTTTATGCTTTCAATAAGTACTTCAACACTTTAGTTTAAATGTTGTTTCGTTCCCTAAGTGTTGTTCCAGCACAGTTTGACAATTTCACCTCAGTTTCTCCAGTTTCAGCAAGTTTCAGTGTCCTGATCTACTTCATGAGTCTCAAGTGAATTGCAGCCATGTGCGAGCTGCTCTTGGTCTGTTCTGAGGGTTTTTCTAAGTGACTTCAAGCCCAATGGACAAGTTTGGCTACTGGTTTCTATGTTTAGCAGGAAAACATCCAACAAAGGTCACCAGAAATGTTGCCCGATTTTCACCTATGGGCTCATCAAGCAAGACAAATTGTATTTCAGAGATTCATAAAGGCCAAATGGGGAATTTCCATCAAGGGTTAGATCATGCACCTGAGGATATTTCACAAGGATGTCTGTTGGAAGGCATGCCTCGATCAGTTTTGGCACAAAAAACTCATAAGAGAAGAAAGTCAGAAAGACCCTCCTGTCATCTTGCTGACTAGCAGTGAATTCTACTTGGTTTAATACACCTGTCGCCAGGACATTCGGGTCGCCCAGAGTCTTCATGTATCTCTCCGCTTGGAGGGAGGTTATGCCGACAGTTTTTCACAAGGGTGGTGTCGGGGGGAATGATTTCAGTCAGGGTAAAGTCTCTCTGACCTCGTAAAGTATCCCCAAAGGGGATTGCCTTCAGCATAAGGTCTCGCCAAAAGATTGTCATTTCACTGTATTGTCTCCCTGACATGCTGAAGTCTCACTGAAAAGGTTATCCCTTCAGCATAAGGTCCTACCGACGGATGAAGGTCTCAACGAAAGCTTGTGCCTTCGCTATGATGTCTCCCCGATTGAGGGTGGTCTCGCTGAAACAAAAGGTCTCAGTGTAATGTTTGGCGCTTGATGTAAGGTCTTGCCAACTGTTGATAGTCTTGCTGAAATAGAAAGGGACATCGGTAAGACTCTTACTGTTCACCATAAAGTCTCACCGAAGTGAAGCGACATTGGCGAAGGAAATGAGTTCGACAAAATATTTCGCCGAAGGCCGAAGGTCTTGCCGAACAAGTAGGAGCTCGGGGAGATGTTTTAGTAATTAACGGAGAGCTCGATGAAAGGAGATGTCTCGCCGATGGTTGTTAGTCACGTCGACATGTTTTGTGCCTTCGGTGTAATGTAAAGAGCTCGACATGATGTCTTGGCAACTAGCGAAAGTCTCAGTGAAAAGATATGTCAATGGGGAGAAAAGGGGGGCCTCGCTGTAACATCTCAGTGACTGAATGATGTCTCACCGAAAGGATGGTGCCTTCGGTATAAGATGATGAGCTCGGGGAGATGTCCTTCTGACACGCGAAAGTCTTTCCAAAATTTGTGAGGTCAGTGAGAGGTCTCACCAACCAAGCAAAGTCTCCCCGACTGAAGCAAAGGGAGCTCGATAAGAGTTCTTGCTGAAGCAAGGCATCATCGGCATAAGGTCTCACTGACAAGGTGAGGTCTCACCAAAATGAAATGCCTCGGTGTAACGTCTTGCCAACCCATGTAGGGTCTTGCCGAAATGAAGTGAGCTCGAGGAGAATGGAGGAGTTCGCTATGAAGTCCCGCCGACTTGGTGGTGTCTTGCCGATAGCGATGGATCTATTATAGGCTTCGATGAGACCTCTGGCCGACAATGATAGTCTGGGTGACAATTTTTGACATCAGTGTGACTTCTATAACTTGATATGAACTCTTTTTGACGATTGTGTGCTATGCCGATAACTGCTAAAGGCCATAATCGCATCGGGGAGACACGCCTAGTGTGTCACCGACATGCGATTCTACACGAAGAAGTTTTGACCTCTCGAGGAAGCTTGTGTGGCATCTGTTCAGCCAATCAGAGGAGGCTATAAGAGAGCCATGGCAGTTTCACCCCTATGACGAAGATCAGCGGAACATAATCAACATGGATCTACTCTGAGAATAAAGTGATGAATCAGTTTGATATCTAGGAGGTGTCATCGGTAAATAGAAGAATCGTGAGTCACAATGAAAACTGCGATCACTACTGGCAGAGGGGGATCGACATTAACGATAATGATTTAGAGCATTCAAAGCAGCCCTTCAAGGAGGTTCGAATATGGACACGGAGGCTAGAAGTAAATGCAATTATTACAGAAAGATCTGAAGGCTCCTCCTAAGGGCGATTCTTCACATTGATGTGGACAACAAGGATACACATGAACATAGCATTAACTTCATTTGAAAAATCTAAGGGCAGATCTTTCTAAAGGTTGATATTTTTGTAAGCCCTGGGGACCAACACTTTTTGTATATAGGGAATTTTTTCCTCTTTGTAAAGGAGTTCGGATTATGCATTCTTAAAAGTTAGTGATTTTT
Organism: Sequoia sempervirens; assembly: GCA_007258455.2. Taxonomy (NCBI): domain Eukaryota; kingdom Viridiplantae; phylum Streptophyta; class Pinopsida; order Cupressales; family Cupressaceae; genus Sequoia; species Sequoia sempervirens. The sequence continues at coordinate 3,105,183 of VDFB02047397.1, forward strand.
AACAATCCTTTCTTAGCTGATGTATGCTTTGTAACTCATTTCGGTCCTGGAATATAAAACACAGAGTTTACCTTGGAAGCCAGTGTTAGTGTTCAAACTACTCTCATTTCTGTATTTTTAGATTATGCAAGTTTTCAACTGTGCTTTTCTAAGTCTGCATTCATACCTTAAAGTTGTGAAATTTATCTTTCCTCCTTAAAATATGTATGTAGATCAAGCCTTTTTAAGAATGATGCATAAGTTCAAAAGGGTTATGTTGAGTAAATGAAATAGCTACCATTAGTTTTTCAGTGCATGTTCATCTTTTTTTCATTTCATGATTTCTTATCAGTTCGGTGTATCACCATAGTATTTAGTTTTATTTTTATGCACTCCTTCTCCCTCTTCCTTTACAAAATCAGTAGTTTAGGTGATACCAAAGGAATCTGGCCTTCTCTGGAGGTTGACCTTTGTCTATAAGTGACCCACAGCTTTGGAGGTCTTCCCATGTTACACTGAGGTGTTGAACATCAGGTTCAACAAGGGTGCAATTTCAGGTGATAACAGTTCCTTGGTTGGCCCTTGATGCAAGTTGATGTGTATACTCCTTGGATGGCAATGTGATGAAAATTTGTGTAAGGTGAGTATGTGATAAAATGAGCAATGTAGATGCAATTAAGATGAAAGCTAGTGCAAGTTCTAAGAATGCAAAAAGATGGCTTGAAAATTTGAGAGCATAAGGGTGCTAAATTTTTTAAGTTGTATGAATTCCTAAAAAGGGGGGTATTTATAGAAGAAATTGAATTCTATAGAGAATTCAATGGTCAGAATTGAGCCACCATGGCCAAGATGAAGGGATATGGTGAGTTGAAGACTCACAAGCCCTCACATCTTGACATGTGGAGCTTAAGTGTCCAAAGAACATGGTGAGATAGAAAGGGTACAAATGATGTGGAGGAAGGACAAGTACTTTGAAAGTACCTTGGAAGATGAGAAGATTTCCTCAAAAAGGAATTTCTTGTTCCCACATAAGAGGAAAGTGACATATGAGGAATTTTAGTATTCCTCAAAAATCTCCATGGGGAAAAGGAAAGTAGTTGGAGAAATAAATGTGAATTAAAAATTCACATGATTGGGAATATCTTGTGGACAAGACAAGGTTCCCAAAAAGTAGGATTTTGACACATGTGAGTAATGTGACAAGTCAAAGGTTCTAGAACTCTACATGGGAATAAGGAGAGTCTTGGAAGGATACATGTGAATTAAAGATTCACATGGGGAAGAGAGAGTCTTGGATGCATAAATGTGAATTAAAAATTCAAATGGGCAAGAGGATCAATGCCAAATGTGGAAAATGTGAAGGTTGACCAAAAAAGGTATGCTAAATGTAGCAAAGGGATTAGATTAAGGTTATGCAAATACATGATTATGAAAATTAATGAGGGATTAGAAGCAAGTGGTAGAATATGGAGGATGTGACATTAATCTTCATTAAGGGTGTGCACATCATAATCATGGATCAATTAAACTAATCTAGATTAGAAGAGGGTTATGGAGGATGTGACAAGAAGAGAGAAAAAGAAGAATTTAAAATTGATTTAATTCAAAAGGTCAAATGGCTAAATTAAATAAATTGATATGTTTATTTAATTTAGACAAGAAAGATGAAATGTAAAGTATTTAATTGTTAAATTAAATACTTTAGGAACCTTAGGTAGAAGGTGAAATATTAATTAAATAAATCGTTCAATTACTATTAATGAAATAGATGAATAAAGTAGATGAGTGGATGAGACAACACCCG
>VDFB02047397.1:3107065-3165623 GCA_007258455.2 Sequoia sempervirens
ACTCGACGATTAGAGCGCATCGGGCTATGTTAACAATGTTGATAGAGTGATGGAGTTCAAAGACATCGACGTTCCATCTTTCGATGGGGGAGATGATAGTGACATTGGAGGACGTATGGTGGATTTTGAGGCTACCCATAGTAGGCCATTTGGTGAGTGCGTGAACGTTGGAGGGGGAGGAGCTGGATCAAACCATGTGGGTGTTGTTTGGGTGAGATGACCTACCTTTGCATATGGAGAGGTTGGATGTGGACCGATGCTTGTTCTTGAGGGTGCCACCGTTACCACTATATCTATGTGGGCTGATCAGTGGACTACTGTTGCCAAACCAGAGCGAGCGCTTCTATAGCTTGAGGTTTATGGAGGTGATTTGACACATTGTCGAGGTGAGGGAGGGGCAATTTTCATGGGGTACATCCATACTGGTACATCTTTATAGAGACATGCATTTCATTTGTTACCGAGAGGTGCTTAGTGTGACACATGTGACGATGTTGCAGGTATGGGCCTAGGAACACATTAGTATCGCCAAGCCAGGAGTGGTGAGGGTTGGACGAGCGGATGAGACAACACCCATAGCTTGGTGGTATGATCAAGATGAGCATTGGGTTTTGCACCATGAGGGTCAGGGGGATGTAGACAGATGGAGGACTTTAGATGACCTACGGGAGGAGCACATAGTGTGGTGGCATTACATGTTTCAACATTTTACGAGATGGAGGGAGGATGAGAGGAGACACCGAGACCACTTCTGCACTAGATGCTTTATACTCGGGAGGGAGCCTTGCATAGTGGAGGTGCACAGGCCAGATAAAGTAGCCCGACAGTTTAGGATTGTACAAGATATTCCGCAGGGTCTAGACATGTTTCGACGGATAACCTGAGAGCATCCATGGGGAGAGCTGATTTTTTGAGGTTTTCCAGAGAGCACTGGGAGACATTCCAGCCATTCCCCTACCTAGGGAGGACTTGGGGGGAGGTAGAGGTAGGGGTGAAAAATTGATACGCCAGGTGCCATAGACAGCACCTCCATGGATTACTCCAATGGAGTCGATTATGGAGGCCCTAGGGTTTGGATCATAGGATGAGTGGCGATTGACCAGGTAGAAGAGAGGGAGGAGGGGGTAGTAGAGGTGCGGACAAGAGGTAGTTGGGGCAGTAGGGTAGCAGGAGGATGCGGGATTCACAGGACCAGCGAGTTGGAGCATGGGGTGAGGCCGGGGCCCGCAGGATATGAGAGGAGGGAGAGGAGGAACAACAAGGAGGATTAGAGTGAGGATGGGTAGAGGAGGTGAGGAGAGCGGTGCTTGAGGGGATGGGAGAGAAGTTGGAGGTAGCTGGAAGTGGCCCGAGGCGTGAGAGAGGGCAGATGGAGTTAAGAGGGTGCAAAGTAGTAGGAGGAGTGAGGAGAACCATAGAGGAGGTGTCGGGGTGGAGATCAGGGGGAGAGGATAGGGAGATGGATGAGAGGGAGGGGGGGGAGGTGGAGGTGATGGATATGAAGGTACATGGTATTCCCCCACTATCCATGGTGCCACCGATAGGAGAGGATCCGGCCATACTGCTGAGAGGGGTCATGGCGAGATTACAGGTTGCTGAGCATAGGTTGAGAGATACAAAGGTGACGAGATGTCAGCTAGAGGAAGAGGTGAGCAAGCTACGGGAGGAGGTGGCTAGGGTGCGAGCAGAGGGGCATAGGGATTGGGATAGCCTAGCACATGAGGCATCACGGATACAGGCAGGGAGGGATGAGCTAGAGGTTGAGGTGAGTGGACTACGTGCAAAGGTTTCTAGGGAGCATGAGGAGGTGGTGGCTGCGAGATTGCAGGGAGACCGGTTAGAGGCAGCAATGGCGATTCGACAAGTCAGGGGGTAGGACATAGCGGCAGACCCGATATCATCAGAGGCTATGAGATAGGCAGAGAGGGACATGGCGGACTTGAGGAGGCAAGTGGAGGGATTGTTGAGAGAGAGGAATGAGTTGAGGCAGGAGTGAGATGATCTTCACGTCAAGGTATAGGTGGCCGATCAGATAATTAGAGAGATGGGGCTAATGCAGGACAAAGACAAGAACAGACCCTGCAGGGGGAGAGGGAAGCAGTATAGGTACAGGTGTAGACCCTATAGAGGGAGATGGATGCAGCATAGGGATAGATGCAAACTTTGTAGGGGGAGAGAGATGTAGCACTGATATAGGTGTAAACCCTACAAAGGGAGAGGGATGTAGCATAGGGATAGACATAGACCGTGCAGGGTGAGAGGGATGCAACACAGATACATATGCAGACTCTGTAGGGGGAGAGAGATGCAACACGGATACAGGTGAAGACTCTATAGGGGGAGAGGGATACAATAGTGGCTTGAGCAAAGATCGCGGAGAGAGATGTGGCACAGAGTTAGACACATGCAGCACAGGGTGGGGGTAACGAGATAGGGCTAGAGGTGTAGAGATTGCAGGCATAGATACAGGCTATGCAGGCACAAATGCAGGATGAGAGGGATAGGGCCACAGAGCAGGTGCCATGGGTGAGAGCAGGTGTCATGGCTAGGAGCAGAGAGAGATTAGCTAAGGTTGGCACAGGAGGCATCGACGCAGGAGCAAAAATCCATTAGTGGGGATCGAGACAGATATAGACATGAGGGGAATGCAGCCAAGTATCAGGCTACGTAGAGAGATCAGTACATGAGGGAGGTGACCTACTGGATGGTTGCTTATCAACATGTGTTTCTAGATCTAACACAGTGCACATTTCATTATGTCTGATAGGCTCCTTAGATGCCCACATGATCGTAGTCACTAGGGACATGGACCCAAGGATACAGTGACTCATAGGGGACCCTCCCTCGTAGAGGGTCAGTGCTCGACTCTCCATAGAGGTCAAATGCGAGTAGCTCTTTTGGCAGATGACAGGATACCAAATTTTGATAGGTGTAGGGTGGACAGTACAGATTATTTGATTCAGAACCTTGTACCTATACTTTATTTTGTGATTATGATGTATATAGAGTGTATGAAATGTATATGTGTTTTGATGGTATTGATGGACATTATTATGGGCTATGTGATGGACATTTGATTTGGATATTTATATGATGTACGACAACTCTTATTGACACCATGTTATGTATATGATGGGTGATTCTATTTATGCATATGTGTATGTTTATGATTTTATGATGGGTGATCATGATGATGTAATACATGTGCATGTTTATGATGTTATATGTTGATACTTATATGGATGCAACTAACATGTGTAATGCAAGATGTGATGCATGTTTTATGATTTTATGTATGATGGATATGGACTTTAAAATTTTGTGATGTAGGTGGCGATGCATGTAATATGTTAATGATATAAACTAATATGTATGGATGTGAAAATTAATCTAAAATGCTTAGAATAACCAAATATGATTATCCTAACAACTTAATATATAATGATAATGCACTTGGGATAAAATGAAATGAACCTATAATGCAACATGTAATAAACTTAAGTGTCAATAAGGACCTGCATGGGAATGTAGGTAAATGGTGTGAAATTGCACCTGTCGAAAACCATTGATATCCTAAGAAGAACAAGAGAGAGAAGGTGAATATTTGCACGACCAAAATCATAGGTTAATGGATAGGGATGAATGCAACATAATTGATTATGAAATGAAAACCTAATTTAATTTTCCATCTTCAAAGCACTGATTTTTGCTATAGCATAAGACACCAGGTGCCAGGGTCTATGAAACCAAGACAAGTTAGCATCTAATGCATAAAACAAACACAACAGACAAGGTTATCCCAACACCCCAAAGCGAAAAAGACTTTGGTCAGGCTACGCATTGGGATAACCACAAGCACAAAGGGATTTCCTAACGTAACACAAGATCTTGGAGATCCTGGTGGGTACTGGGTGGGACAACCCAACAGACAACAACAATAAATGATCAAGATATGCCCCTATGTTAACCAATCAAAACACACCATAATATGATAGATTATGGCGACCTTGAATAGTTGTAATAGGGAGCTCAAAAAATAAACAAAATCCAAAAGCATCAAAAGATCATAATCAAGTTCAAACATCCTTTTCCATAGGATCGAGAGGATGGATGGGATTAATGAGGTCTATTAGGAAGGATGCATCCTATTGAGACCGATGATGGATACTAAACTAAGATGACCCACATGATGCAAGATTTTTGACACTAATCAGATCTTTTGATACTAGAGGATCCTGTTTGTGAAGAACCAGCTAGATAGGGACACACTTGACATCACAACACAAGAGACAAGACAAAAAACTGACACATGACCGACACACCCTGACGACCTAGGTGCTCGAGGGCTGATCAAATATTAGCCTTGCTTATTTGAAAGCACAGAGCCCTCGTAGTTTAGAAAAGACCATGGATAAAAGTGGAAAGAGGACAATGGAGACAGATGATGGACGACAACAAAGGAAAACAAAGCCCTAGGGGTGGATCAAAAGATCAACCTTGCCTATGTGAAAGCATAGGGGCAACGTAGTTCAGAAAAGAATAGACAACGACTGACCATGGATAAGAGCGAAAAGGGGACAATGGAGATAGATGATGGATGACCAAAACATGACAGTCAAAATTCCCTGGGGATGGATCAAATGATCAACCTTGCCTATGTGAAAGCGCAGGGGAAACGTAGTTTGACTAAGACCAAAGCTCAATATTAAGGATAGCTGGTAATCATCCAATGCTCAATAAAAAAATACCAATTGGCCAAGGATGAGATGCAAATGATGTGATAGGATAGAATAAGATGTTAGGAATTGGATGTGAGGATAGGATGGATGAAGACATGCAGTAACTAGGACACAAGGTAGATAATGATTAAGCTCTCTACGGATGATACCTATTACCAGGTTTTCACCAATCATACTTATCCACCACCAAGGGTGGTTTTCACCATAGGATGAATTTATTTCTCTTTACTATTTTTTTTTGGATTTTTGAATTTTTGAATTTTTTTGTATTTTTTTAGATTTTGATAGGATAGGATACCCCAGCTGATTTAGGTGTAGAACCTCTTCAAGTGTATGATGTTGATAGGCTCTTTGAGGGGCTCCCCTTCAAGTGTGGCAAGGTGGTATGCCCCTGATCCATACTTTTCTATAATAACATAAGGACCCAACCAATTAGGTTCAAACTTTCCCTTCTTGTCTCAGTCCTGTTGGGTACATTGATTCTCTTTAAGAACTAGATCTCCAATATTAAATTGATGGGGATGAAATTTATTGTTGTAAATTCTCATGAGACAATTTTGATGCACTTGAAGATGATTGTATGCTTTGATCCTCTTTTCATCTAGGAGCTCCAATTGAGTGAGGCGAGGAATCTGTGAGTCTTCTTCAGTGATGAGATTCTTCAAACATATTCTTAGAGATTGGATCTCAACTTCAATCGGAAAGATGGATTTAGCACCATAAACGAGGGAATATGAACTGGCTCCAGTGGTAGTGTGAATGGATGTGTGGTAAGCCCAAAGGGCAGGGTGAATGTGGAGGTGCCAATCTCAACCAGTACTGTTGACAACTTTTTTCAAGATTTTGATCAAAGTTTTGTTAGTGGCTTCCACCTCTCCATTACCTTGAGGATAATAGGGCATGGACCACTGATGTTGGCTATGAAAGGTGTCACATACCTCTTTTACAGCTTGGTTTTTGAATGGTTTACCATTATCGGAAATGATGGTGGGGGGGATTCCATATCTGCAGATAATATGGTAAAGGATGAATTTGGATATTTGAATACTCGTTATCTAGGAGAGTGATATAGCTTCCACCCACTTAGTGAAGTACTCTAGTAGTAGTGATAATGAAGGTGTGTCCATTGGAGGATGGAGGATATATATTTCCAACTAAATCAAAACCCCACTGAGAAAAAGGCCATGGTGCGATGATAGGTTGCAGATCTTGAGCAAGAGCATGTATCAGGTCCGCATGTTGCTGGAAAGGTAAGCATTTCTTCACGAAGTCACAAGATTCATGCTCCAATGTAGGCCAATAGTAACCAGCCCTGATAATTTTCTTAGCTAAGGCCATGCCGTTTGAGTGGGCCCCATAAACATCGCTATGTACTTTTGTTAATGCAGTGTGAGCTTCAACCTCGTTTAGACACCGAAGAAGAGTTCCATCATATCTACAATGATAAAGAGTATCACCTATGATGATGTAATGGGATGTACGTTGGATGAATGACTTGCATTGATTTTGGGTAAGGTCAGCAGGTAGGATGTTGTCGTGAAGGTAAGCATAGATCTCATGATACCATGGGGAGGCAGGACCTACGATTTCGCACACCATCTCAGTCTTAAGGACATCATATGCAGGGATTGAAAGTTGTTCAACCAGGAATTCACACTTTGTCTGATCCTTAGGCATGTCAATTAAGGAACCAATTGTAGCCATTGCATCAACAGCTTTGTTCTATACTCTGGGGATCTAGTCAAACTGAATAGAGGTGAAAGACTTCTTGAAATCATCGACCATGCGTTTATAAGGTAACAACTTCTCATCCTTTGTTAAAAACTCATCATTGAACTATTTGATGACTAATTGTGAATTGCAAAAGACCCCTAAGTGAGTGATATTCCATTTGATTATGATTCTAAGGTTGGTGAGAAGAGTTTCATATTATGCTATATTGTTTGTGCATGGAAAGGCTAGTCTAAATTATTTCAGGATGTAATCACCTTGGGGGGTGACAAACATGATGCCTTCCCCCGATCCGTTATGTGTGTATGACCCATCAAAATATAGTGTCCATGTGGTGGCTTTTGCTACTGTAAAGACTTCATCATGGAATTTTGTTACCAAAATATGTGCATCAACTAGGGGAGCATCGACTAATTGATCTGCTATCACCTGACCCTTAATAGCTTTGTGGTCCACATATTCTATGTCAAAATTGCTCAAAAACATGACCCATTTAGCCATTCATCCAGTCAAAGTTGTTCTAGATAGCAAATACTACAGCGGGTCAACTTTTGATATTAACTTGACTAGATGACTGAGCATGTAATGTCTAAGCTTATGTGAACAAAAAACTATGGCTAGGCAGGCCTTCTCTATTGAAGATTAGTTGAGCTCATAACCAACTAAGGTTCGACTGATATAGTAGATTGATCATTCTCTGGATAACTCATCATGTTGTGCTAGTAGTGGCCCCAGTGCCACTGAGGTAGCTAAGATGTACAATAAGAGTGGCTTCCTTGGGATTGGGGGCATAAGGATGGGAGGATGATCCAAGTACTCCTTAATCTTGTCAAAACCTTGCTGACACATAGGATCCCACTTGAAGGATGTATTATTTTTCAGGAGGTGGGTGAATGGTTGAAACTTGTCATCTAACTATGCTATGAATCTTTTGATGGACTGTAGCTTACCTTGGAGACTCTTTAACTATTTCAGATTGTGCGGTGGAGGCATATCCATAATTTCTTTGAACTTGGCCAGATCTACTTCTATACCTCTCCTGGAGACAATGAAGCACAACAACTTTCCTAATGTAACCCAAACACACACTTTTTCAGATTGGGGTGCAACTTGTAGTGCTCTAGATGCTCAAATATCTTCCTTAGGACTATAGGGCATTCTGCTTTGGTTCTCAATTTTCCTAATAGATCATCAACATAGTCTTCCATGATGATGTGGATAAGATCATGAAATATGACAATCATTGTGTGTTGGTAGTTTTCCCCTTTGTTCTTAAGACTGAAAGGCATGACATTATAGAATAATGTACCCCAAGGTGTAGTGAATGTTGTTTTATGTTGGTCCTCAGGTGCAATATTGATATGATTGTATCAAGAAAATCCATCCATGAGGGACAATATCTCATGTCTTGTAGTTAAATCAACCAGCATATCTATGTTCAGCAAAGGAAAGTCATCTTTAGGACAAGCCTTGTTGAGGTCATGGAAGTCTGTACATATTCTGACATCCCCATTAGGTTTGGCTACTAGTACGATGTTGGAGATCCACTCAGAGTAATCAATGGGTCTTATAAATTTGGCTTCAAACAACTTCTCCAATTCTTTCTTGAACAATAGGGCAACTTGCGGGTGCATTTTGTGAAGCTTCTGCTTAACTAGTTTTGCATCAGGGTGCACATCTAGATGGTGTACTACCAAAGCAGGGTCTAACCTGGGCATATCTGAATATGCCCAATCGAAATTGATCTTGCTTTCCTTAAGAAGCTTGGAGATGGTAGAATATTCTTCTTTTGATAATGCCTTGGCTACATAGGTAATTTTGGGATCCTCTTCAGTTCCCAAATTCATTTCTTGTGTTTCCTCTATAAATATAGATGATCATTCAGACCATTGTGTTCCCACAAGGGGAAGATGAATGTCCCCATCTTCCGGGGCCTCATTGAGGTTTTCACCATCTAATACATCCTTTGTTTTGACTTTTTCTAAGTCAAAAAGTGCCTCAAAGAGGTTTTCACTAGCTAACCCTTTTGGATTTTTTTTTTCTTATTTTTACGACTAGGGAATTTATCTTCCCCCAATCCCATGAGGTGTACATAGGTATCCACTGAGGTAAGTGAGTTGATAGGTGTGCTTTCGCGTAGGTCCCAATCTATGAGTTCAGGATGGAAGAGGGAAAGGCTAATGGTGCAAATGGATAGGCATTCAAACATGGAGGAGAGGTCTACATGATCTACATCATCGTACACATGTATGATACACTCTTTCTCTAGTATATCTTCCAAAGACCATCACCTGCACTAACGTTGTTAGAAGTACTAGTCGATGCTGCGGGACCCTTTTTCTTTTTATCATAGCCTAAGCCTGAATTCTTCGGATGTATGGAAGTGTCAATCGACTGCTTTCTTCCTAGCTCTTTTGGACCAAGACCTCCCCCTTGATAATTGTGTTTCTCAGCGTACTTAGAGTGCCAAGGATACATCTCTTGAAAATATTCCTTTAAAGGGGGAGTAGGTTTAGGTTCTTCATGATATATCCATTGACTTATATCATCTTCAAGCATATATTGTGGTAACATTGGAGATGTACATAAGTGCTAGTTCCCACATTTTTGGATCTCAAGGTGACTGTCTTTTGTTCTTCCTTCGGTGCAGGCTTGAAGGGTTGACCATATGTGTGTGGTGAGGGTGGCATGGTTGCCACGTTCAAAGTAGTATGCATCTCATACTACATCCCTTGTCAATGATTTGAACCTTGGTGATAGTGGAATCAGATGTAGAAGATGGAACAGATGAGGTGGTGGGTGATGAATTGGATGATGGATAGGATGAGGATGTTGGAGGTGGTCCCATTTCCACTCTTGGACAATAATGGGAATGAGGGAAAGAAGCTTCGAATGAAAAACATTATTCAAATGGTTGGGGATTAGTTTGTATCATAACTTTCATTCCATTAAATGGGAACTTCAAGCATTGATGATAGGTAGATGGGACGGCTTGCATGGTATGGATCCATGGTCGGCCGAGAATAAGATTGTAGGGGAGGTCCAGATCAAGGACATGACAAGTAGTGTAGTGTATAATTGGGCCAACTTGAATTGGAAGCTCAATAACCCCTTTAGAATCCCTGTCTACATTATCATAAACCTTTATAGTGATGATCTGATTACTTAAATCAGCGTGGGTATATCCTACCTGCTTTATGAACTTTAATGTATAGAGATTGAGAGCAGAGCCATTATCTATCAAGACCCTCTTTACTTTATGTCGAGCAATGAGAACCTCTATATGGAGAGGTCGATTGTGATTGGAATTGATGGTAGGAATGTTGTTTTGACTGAAACCTAGTTGGTAAGTTGATGAAAGGTGTCCTACCAGAGCTTCGTTGGGGACATGGGAATTCTGTAAAGCTTTTGTCAAGATGTCCTGATATACAGGAGAAGACTTTAGCAAATCTAGGATAGATATTTGTGTTGCGGTCTTTCCTAGATGGTCAAGGATGTTATACTGAGATCTCACAGGAGGTGATGGGGCTGACATGGAAGCTCCTAGGATAGTGATGCAAGTGCGGTGAGTGGTAACAGCGCATTGAGGCTCCTTTCCTTTTAAATGTATCATAGACACATGCGGTTCCGCTTGCCCAATATGCATGATGAGAGTCTCATAGTTAAGCAGGACATTCTTGTAGGTGATATTATTAGTGTTGTTATCCTAGTTGTTATTGTTACTAGGGCCAGGATTTGTGTTGGATGTGCTAGGACCTTGGTTATGCTTGGGGAAAGCATTTTGATATATTTGTAACTGAGCATTGGATGATGAGGCCTAGTTGGCATCCACATGGATATCTCCTCGATCTATAAGATCTTGGATGTACGTTTTTAGACTTTGACACTTATTTAAGGTATGCCCTTTAATCTTGTGAAACTCACAATATTAAACTAGGTTGGTTTAGGCTTGGATTCATCAGGTGGTTTGGTCATAGGATATGTAATCGGGTAATTGACCTATAACATCTTATTGAAGACAGTTCTCAAGGGTTCTCCTAATTGAGTGTATTGACGTTTACCATTCCCTTGATTGGATTTTTCAGGGGGTTGAGGCACCCCCTGTGGCACATATATGACATTGGGCATGGATGGTTTTTGCCTCTAGGAGGTATTGGCCACCTGAACATGTTTAGTATTAGTGACGCCATTGTTGACTACATTCTTGTTCTTATTCCAATAATGGGATTTGTCACTAGATGACTTGTCCTTATCTGAGTTGTACAGTTTAATTTTTCCTTTAGCGAGAAGCGTTCTCTTAATGATGGGGCCCTTTTCGATAACCTCTACAAAGGTAGTGACACAATGAAGATTAAGAGCATGCGTTAGTTTGGGATGGGAATTAGCCACAAAAAGGGTGACCATTTCTATCTCGTTGGCAGGGGACTTCATACGAATAGCTACAGCTCACCACCTTTGTAGGTATTTAGCAAAATTTTCTCCATCACATTGCTTCTCTTTCAAGAGGTCTAGATTGTCAATGTCCTCCAAATTAAAGGAGAACTATTTGAAAAAATGTTCAGAAATATCCGTGAAGGAAGAAACTATCCCCTTCTTGAGACCCATGAACCAATCTAAGGCTGGCCCTCCTAAGCTTCTAGGGAATAGGCGTAGGAGATAATTGTCATTATGTTGGACATCCTGACATTGTGCATAGAACTCCTCTAGATGGGCCTTTGGATCTTTAGTTCGTGTATACTTTTCAAACTTGGGTATCTCGAAATGCTTTGGAAAGGGGATAAGTGAAATTGAAGAATCAAACAGATATGGGAAAATCTCCTCAAACTTGAAGGATTTTTTGGATGTACCTGCTTGAAGGTATTTTAATGCAACTTTAAGCTCCTCTAGCTCTTTATTGGTGGGTGGAGTTGGATTACACAAATTGGGTGGATATTGATATGATGAAGATGGGATGAAAGCATTGGGATCATATGAGGGTGTAGGTTGATACTGATTAGCATAAGCGGGTTGTGGATAATTAACGTAAGGCAGATAGGATGATGACATATTTTGGTAATAAGAGGTGGAGGGTGCCTATTACTGAGGTGGCTGTTGCTGATAATATGAAGTGGATGGGGTATTGTGAGGAGCTTGGTAGTATGATGATGTGGATGCCCCTTGTTGATTAGGCGGTTGTTGGAGTTATGGACAGATACAGAGAGGGGGGGTGAATCAGTATCTAAATTTTTTCAACTTCGACCCAGATTTTTAATTCTGATTTCCTTTTCTTTCAACAATAGAGTAAAGTAATCACTTTTGAAAGCACAAAGATATGACAACATTAACTCAATCAATTTGAAAACTTATGAAAATATGATTTGAGTGCCCAGATATCTTTCATTTGCCAAAACATAGCTCAGATTTGATCTCAATATTACTCTGATTAATGCATTCATGAGTTGAATGTAATCATTCATAAACAAAATTGAGAACAATAATAATCCAACAGTGAGTTGAAACAACAACAACATAGAAAAGTAGTGAGCACACAGAAGAACAAAGAGACAAAATATTTTTCAAGTGGAAAACCCTCCTGGGGTAGAAAAACCACTCCTAAACTGCCATACTGGCTTAATCTTTTTAACCAATTGTTCACAATGCCTTATAGGCTAATTTCTGAGCACCAACTCAAGGAGCACCAACCCCTCATTTAGAGACACCAATCTCAAGGAGTACCAACCCCTTATTTAGAGACACCAATCTCAAGGAGCACCAACCCCTTACTCAGATTACATAATTACACTCATAATACAGAGGATCTCTCTATTTTCAATTAAGCACATATTTCTCTATTTTCTCATCTACAGAATACCCTAAGGATTACAACAAGAGAATTACAATCACCAACCTTCACTATTTTCAACACAGGTTTATATATACATTTCAAGTATGTCAGTTACGAAGAAATCTTCAAAAAGCATTTTTCACCAGATTCAAAAATTCTCTTGCTGATTTTTGAATATGAAGCTGAATAATGACAGACTGTAGATGATGGTAAAAATCAATAGTAACTCTTATCCAGAGAACTGCAAATCATCCATTATTTCAAAAATGCAACTGCTCAAAAAGGAAACTCAATGAATATTTTTCCATGTAACAGTTTTGAGATTCGATGCCAATCCATGATGTCGACCATAGTGTTTTGAGTCTTCATTAACCATTCGCTGAGATATCCAGAAAAGTATGCCGAAGGAAATTATAATGTTGATCATTCCTTTGGTCCCTCTGCGTCACCATGACCTTCTGCCATCAGGGAGAAACCATATCGAAGATCTTTATGTTTCCCCGAGATCCATGTGTTATGATCTTTCCAATCGCTGAGACATGAGCAAGTTTCTCACCGAGATGCCATTTTGTTCCATTCACTATCGCTATAGCCTTTTGATATCAGAGAGACCTCCTGTAGAGCACACCATGTCTTTCCGAAAGTCATCCTTTCATCCAGTGTCGCTGAGACACTTCAATACCTATGTCGAAAGTCACTTTACCACTGTTTGTCATCCCTTTGTTTGTCATTGTAACATTCTGTTATCGGGGAGACGTTATGTAGATTTCATTATGTTTCACCAAAAGACTTTATCTCTTGAAGTCACTGTAACATAATGGTTCTCTTGTCGATGCATCCTTCTATCTTATGAGTGTCGCTATAACATACTGTCATCGGGGAGACCTCATAGAGAATACCTTTTGTTTTACCAAAATCCCACTTGATACACAATAGTCGTTGTGACACATGGTTTTTCTTGCCGATGAGGCCATCCATTCTATATATGTAGCTGTAACTACAAACCATCGGGGAGACATTTTGTAGATTGTTTCAGTCATACCGAAACACCCCGAATTCACACCTATTCACTGAGACAAGTCAGATACTATGCTGAAAAAGACCTTTTTGTTTTCCATTGGTGAGACCAGAGGTCACTCATTGAGACCTCTCTTCAAGAACATGAGTCATACCAAAATTTTTATCCACTCAGAGTCACTAAGACAATACCAACCTCTCGCAAAAATCCCCCACATAAGACTTAGATGCCAAGACTTGACTGGTTCGCTATGACATTACTCCGAAGCTACAACCTTTGCCGATAAGACCTTTCGGTGCACAGTCGGTGAGACAATATGTCTTCGGTGAGACTACATACCGAATACAACACTCCTACCGAAATACTTCCACATGCATTAGTCAGGGAAACATCACCCTTTTCGCTATGACCCTTCACCAAAGCCTTAAACTCTTGCCGATGTGTTTCCATTTAATCTCCGATTGGTGAGACAAAGCAATTTCGCTGTGACCACATATCGACGGTATAACTTATGCCGATATAATCCTTTTCTGTCACCGAAACACAAGAGAATGTCATGCCAATAGATGCCTGGAGAAGGATCTCGATCGCTGTGACATAAAATAAGTCTTGCCGATATGATATTTCTTGGGTCAGTCACCAAGACACAAAGCGCTCGATGAAACAACATGCCGATAGGGATTACTTATGCTGATGAACCACTTTATGTATTAGTCGTTGAGACCCGACTCAATCCGTAAGACCTCTTAGTGGTGAACAAACCTCATGCCAATAGACATTTCTTTTTTCGCCAAGACCACGATCACTGTCACGCCAAAAGCTGCCTGTATATAAGAACAAATCGTTATGACATCAGAAATGTCTTGCTAATAGGCAACACAGACATTTCTCAAAGAAATGGATCAGGGAGACCCAAGTATTTTCACGCTGAAATGTTCCTTTTCTGTCACAAGATAAAGCATGAGAAACCAATCAGAAACTATCAACAAGTAGAATCAACTGAAGGGGATTTTGTCATCAAGGACAAACCATATCATCACATTAAAGATATCAAGTTTCCACAATCCATCAAGTAATGCAATAAAATTTCTAGATTTGATTGTGTTTTTTATTTGATTTGATTGTGAAAAACCAAAACACAATCAAATCCAAAAAATTTATTGCATTCATATGATCACAACTGAGATCCAACAAACTCCCCCTTTGTCCTTGATGGAAAAACACAAATGACTCTCCCCCTTTTTTCCTCAATGACAAAGGATAGAAGAGAAGAATGTGCAATGCCAAAAAACACAACTGAGAAGCCAACCAAATACCATAAGAACCAGCTGCAAATAGAGCAATAGTGCAGTAGACATATTGAATAACTTCACATAACCAATGTAAGATAGAGCATCATACTGTAACAACACAACTTCACTCACTTCAAATGCACAGAATTTATCAGAGAAATCAGCAGTAACAACCCATGCTATAACTCCCACTTCGAAATTAGAAACTTAATAACATCATGCAGATAATCTATCTTCAAGGAAGCACACCAAAGCTCTCTCCTTTTGTTTCTATCAAAACATGAATTCAAGCAGCTTTCATATATATAACTTGCACTCACTTTCACACACAGTACTCAATTTCAAAGTTCAAAAATAAGTCCTAGCCATACACGATGAGGTTAATACTACCAGTCACCTTCCTTCATCAAAACAAAAAGATTAGAGCATATCCCATGAACATACACAGTTCTCAAGACTACTGTAGCAACCTACTTAGATCATTGTACCATACTCAGAAGTCCAAAACACTCAATTCCTTCATAAGAGCTTGCAAAAGACATTGTAACAATCTTCATTTAGCACACAATCTTAACTCATCTTCTTCAAGCAATACCGAATAATATCATCACATAAATAACTCATAACATCTGATACTCAGGAAATATTGAGGCACTCATCGATATGTCTCCACATTGCTCAAAGATGTCATAAGGACATACCATTATTTCCAAAACCCAAACATCCAAAAAGTTCATTTAAAAACAGAGTGCACTGTCATTTCAAAAACTTCTGAAAACTGTCAACCACTAGACCAAGCAAAAACATTCCTTGATGCGGAGATTTATCCATTACCTTTCAAATCGGATGATTACCTTTGTCAGAAATAAAAAAAGGTTAAGGAATTTAAGCCATTTCTCTTCCTTCAAAAAAAAATTGTCTAGTTTACTCATTCTAGACTCCATAGGGGTAAAATATATTACCATAATAGACTCCCCCTGAGTCTTTGCTTCTTCTCAAGACCTGGAAGGAAACACTTGTGCAAGGAGTGCACAAGGAGTTTTCTCAGATGCATCTTTATTGCTCTTCTTGTCATTTTGATTGCTCTTTCTTCTCCACTCCAATGAAGACTTTTTCACTTGTTTGCTTAAAGTACCTGTCTTTCTATTGAATCTGCATTGCTGTACTTTATGTCCAATGTTATTACATCTAAAACAAATGACTTTGTGATTGTTCTGAGAAATAGAAGACTTTCTACAGACTTTTCCAGCATTGTTCCCTACATCATTATCACTTATATTTATTCTATAGTCTCTTCTCAAGTGACCAAATTTTTTACAGTTGTAACACACCACATTCTCATTTCTAGGGACATTAGAATGATTCGTATTTGACCATCTTATGCAATCAATTGCCTTATGACCATAGTCATTACAAACATAACAATATCCTTGGAAAGAATGATTATACCTGAATGAGTGATCATGCCAAGGATGTGAAGATCTGAAGACATTTTTCCTTTCTCTATGAATACCTTTATATTGTCTTCTAGTGTCAATGTTATCCTTTGATGCAACAATATTGTAACCAAGATCAACCTTCATTCTTGGTGTTTTTTTGGCTGTAAACTTCTTTCCATCTGAAGTAGTAAACACTGTTTCATGTTTAGATTTGTCTACAGAGCTTTGTCCAACCTCATATCCCACTCTTGTAGGATCTTTAGAATGCTTTTTCCTGCTCAACATCTCATTTAATATATTAGTACTATGATCAAATTTCTGAATTTTACCAAATTGAGCCTTGATACTTTCAAACTCTTTTCTTAAAGCAACTATCTCTTCTTCAATTTTTAGACAAACAATCTTTTTAATCTCCAAATCAGAACTCACAACATCTACAATCCTCTTATATTCTTCAATTTCAATTTTCTGACTAATAATCATATCGTCCTTAAGAGTTAGTTCTTTTAACAAGGAATCATTATCAGAACATTTCTTTAAAGAATCAATCTCATTTTCTAGATTATTACACAACTCATCCTTATCTTTTAACTTGACTTCCAAACTCTCTTTTTGCTGAAGTTGTCTTGTCAAAAACTGGTTTTCTTTTCTAAGCTGCATAATAGTATCTAAGGCACATAGGAGTTCACCTTCCAAATCAACCTCACTTTCTGGTTCACCATATTCCTGTTCAGAGTTGACTTCACCCAAAGATTGATCTACCTTTACACAAGTTTCTTGATCATCTAAATATTCATCAATGATCTCCCTGGACTTCTTTTCTAAATTATAAAGGTTTACACCTTCTTCACTCTCAGATGTTTCACAACTTATTTCAGTATCAAAAGATATCTCCTCTTGTAACTCACTATTCTAATTCATTTCAGTCAACTTGTCCCAAACTTCCTTAGCACTGCTGTAATGAATGACTTTTGTAATGAGTTCATTTGGCAAGTTATTAAGAATAGCATTTATACATCTGGTATTGAATTCAAGAGCTTTCATCTCCTCAAGAGAGGAAGGAGATGTTGCAGATGTAGTACAACCCTTTTCTACTGCTTCCCACACTTCAAATCCTAAAGAATGTAAGTATGTTTCCATTCTATGTTTCCATATAATAAAGTTTGTTCCTTCGAACCGAGGAGTTCTAGATCTAGGATATTCTACCATTTCAGAGCTATTGTTTATGAATTCTTCCTCTTTAATCCTTATACTAGATTCAGGTTGAGCATGATGAAAAGAATTTTGTTGAGAACATCTTTTTCCCTTATTCCTTCTGTTCTTTCCCATATTAACCAAAGTACTCCAAGAAACCCGGAACAATCCTAGGTGGTTTAGACCTATCAGAGGACCCTAGGCTCTAATACCAATTGTTGGAGTTATGGACAGATACTGAGAGGGGGGATGAATCAGTATCTAAACTTTTTCAACTTTGACCTAGATTTTTAATTCTGATTTCATTTTCTTTCAACAATAGAGTAAAGTAATCACTTTTGAAAGCACAAAGATATGACAACATTAACTTAGTCTATTTGAAAACTTATGAAAATATGATTTGAGTGAGATATCTTGCATTTTCCAAAACATAGCTCAGATTTGATCTCAATATTACTCTGATTAATGCATTCATGAGTTGAATGTAATCATTCAGAAAAAAAATTGAGAATAGTAATAATCCAACAGTGAATTGAAACAACAAGAAAAGCAGTGAGCACAAGAAGAACAAAGAGACAAAAGATTTGTCAAGTGGAAAACCCTCCTGGGGTAGAAAAACCACTCCTAAACTGCCATACTGGCTTAATATTTTTAACCAACTGTTCACAATGCCTTATAGGCTAATTTTTGAGCACCAACTCAAGGAGCACCAACCCCTCATTTAGAGACACCAATCTCAAGGAGTACCAACCCCTTATTTAGAGACACCAATCTCAAGGAGCACCAACCCCTTACTCAGATTACAGAATTACACTCATAATATCAGAGGATCTCTCTGTTTTTAGTTAAGCACATATTTCTCTGTTTTCTCATCTACAAAATACCCTAAGGATTACAACCAGAGAATTACAATCACCAACCTTCACTGTTTTCAACACAGGTTTATATATACATTTCAAGTATGTCAGTTACGAAGAAATCTTCAAAAAGCATTTTTCACTAGATTCAGAAATTCTCTTGTTGATTTTTGAATATGAAGCTGAATAATGATAGACTGTAGATGATGGTAAAAATCAATAGTAATGCTTATCCAGAGAACTGCAAATCATCCATTATTTCAAAAATGCAACTGCTCAAAAAGGAAACTCAATGAATATTTTTCCATGTAACGGTTATGAGATTCGATGCCAATCCATGATGTCGACCACAGTGTTTTGAGTCTTCATTAACCATTCGTTGAGACATCCAGACAAGTATGCCGAAGGAAATTATAACATTGATCGTTCCTTTGGTCCCTCTATGTCGCCATGACCTTCTGCCATTGGGGAGAAACCATATCGAAGATCTTTATGTTTCCCTGAGATCCATGTGTTATGATCTTTCCAATCACTGAGACATGAGAAAGTTTCTCATTGAGATGCCCTTTTGTTCCATTCACTATTGCTATAGCCTTTTGATATCGGAGAGACCTCCTGTAGAGCACGCCATGTCTTTCCGAAAGTTATCCTTTCATCTGGTGTCGCTAAGACACTTCAATACCTATGCCAAAAGTCACTTTACCACTGTTAGTCATCCCTCTATTTGTCGCTATAACATTATGCTATCAGGGAGACGTTATGTAGATTTCATTATGTTTCACCGAAAGACTTTATCTCTTGAAGTCACTGTAACATAATGGTTCTCCTACCGCTGCATCCTTCTATCTTATGAGTGTCGCTATAGCATACCGTCATCAGGGAGATCTCATAGAGAATACCTTTTGTTTTACCGAAAGCCCACTTGATACACAATAGTCGCTGTGACACATGGTTTTTCTTGCCGATGAGACCATCCATTCTATATATTTCGCTGTAACTTCAAACCATCGAGGAGACATCTTGTAGATCGTTTTAGTCATACCGAAACACCCCGAATTCACACCTATTTTCCAAGACAAGTCAGATCCTATGCCGACAAAGACCTTTTTGTTTTCCATCAGCGAGACCGGAGGTCACTCGCTGAGACCTCTCTTTGAGCACATGAGTCATACCAAAATTTTTATCCACTCAGAGTCGCTGAGACAATACCAACCTCTCATCGAAGGCCCCCACATAAGACTTAGATGCCAAGACTTGATAGGTTCACTATGACATTACTCTAAAGCTACAACCTTTGCTGATAAGACCTTTCGGTGCACGGTCGGTGAGACCACATACCGAATACAACACTCCTACCAAAAGACTTCCACATGCATTAGTCGGGGAGACATCACCATTTTCGCTATGACCCTTCACCGAAGCCTTAAACTCTTGCTGATGTGTTTCCATTTAATCTTCGATCGGTGAGACAAAGCAATTTCGTTGTGACCACATACCGACGGTATAATTTATGTCGATATAATCCTTTTCTGTCACCTAAACACAAGATAATATCACGTCGATAAATTCCTAGAGAAGGATCACGATCACTATGACATAAAATAAGTCTTACCGATATGATATTTCTTGTGTCGGTTGCCAAGACACAAAGCACTCGATGAAACAACATGCCGATAGGGATTACTTACGCCGATGAACCACTTTATGTATTAGTCGGTGAGACCCGACTCATTCGGTAAGACCTCTTAGTGGTGAACAAACCTCATGCCGATAGACATTTCTTCTGTCGCCAAGGCCACGATCACTGTCACGCCGAAAGCTGCCTATATATAAGAACAAATCATTATGACATCAGAAATGTCTTGCCGATAGGCAACATAGACATTTCTCAAAGAAATGGATCGAGGAGACCCAAGCATTTTCAAGCCAAAATGTTCCTTTTCTGTCACAAGATAAAGCATGAGAAACCAATCAGAAATTGTCAACAAGTAGAATCAATTGAAGGGGATTTTGTCATGAAGGACAAACCATATGATCACAACTAAGATCCAACAGTGGTTGTTGCTGATAATGTTGATGGGGTGCTTGTTGTTGTGTGTAAGATGTGGATGAGGCACTTTGTTGGTGTAAAGGCTACTGCTGAGCATAATAGGGATTGTTTTCATAATTATATGTGACATTAGGTTGTGGCATGACATATGGAGGCTATTTTGGATTAGACTACTGTTGGTATGGGTTGGTGTGCGATTGCAGGGGATTTGTGTAAGGAGGTGGTTGTGTCTGAGGTGGATTATGAGGCCACATGAATATTCAGTTTTGCATAAGTAGTGTATGTGTTGGATGGATGGTAGAGATATTGCACGAGAGGATTATGTTGCATTTGTGTGGGAACGTGCATATGTGATTGTTGATAAGGAGGGTGAGATGGGATGTGTTGTTGTGGGACTATTGTAGTAGCACCATGAGGTGGTTTTTGAGGGTGTGATGCAGTTTGTGTTGCCCGATGCAAAGGTTGTACATGAGTGACAGTATTCTGCTATGGGTTTGGAACATTTTTTTGTGGCATGTTCTATTCCAAAATCAAAATGTTTTGTTGCAAGGTTTGTTGATGATGTTGTTGTATGGGGATAGAGAAGGCAGTGGTATGTTGTGGTGGTGCTTGTGAGTGGATAGTTGCATGTTGTGGCAGTGCCTACAAAGCAATAGATTGATTTTGAGGGGGTGGTAAGAGATTTATGTGTACAGGTCATGGTAGTGTCAGTGCAAGAAAAGGATTGCCCCCAGTGTTGACGGGTGGCTAATCAGGATAATGAGGTGGGAGTGGTGGAGAAAACAAGATGTTTTGTGGCATACCATAGGCATAGGGATCATAAGGATCAGATGGTACCATAGAGGTTGCAGATGTAAGGGGAGGATAATTGGCAACTTGATGTATCACAACATTCCCAAACTCAGGATGATACCAATTATCTATGGGTGTACCCTCATGAACATAGGAATTTATGGGAACATTCTCTGGGTCTTGATGCACTGGAGGGGGCTAGGTGTTGGTGTATTGTGACATGTCAAAACCAGATGGCATTTTGAATCCCTTCATGAGTAAAGTAGCAAGGATCTTATCCCCACATTCGTCAAGGAGGTGATCTATCATCTAAACATTAGCGGGATTATTTAGGTATTCATCAATGGTGACTTCAGGTTGATTGATCATGTTTTTGTCACTAGGTAGTGAAGAGTTTTGACCGTCGGTATTAGATTGTGATGAAGCATCGTTATGAGGGTCTTGAGGGATGTTCACACCATTGTTAGGATCCTGAGAGGCGTTTACACCGTTGTTGGGATCTTGAGAGATGTTTGCCCCATTGTTAGGGTCTTGAGGGATGTTTGGCTAGAAACCTTGACCTTGTTGTTGTGCTATTTGCTTCTTGGTTTGTGATCTAGTTTGAACAGACATGAAAATGAAAAACTACTAGGTAGAATTAGATGCAAGGATGAATTAAATGAAAATTTTAAGATTGATTTGGATTGGATAAAGGATTGATTGATGAGATGATGAGATCAGATGATTAGATGAGGGTTGATTGGACGATTGGATAAGATTGATTTGATGGTTTCATAGGATTAGATTGGATTGAGAGGATTGATAATTTGGATAAGGGTTGATTGGATGTTTGGATTGGATTGATTGGATGGTTGGATAGGATTAGATTGAATTGAAAGGATTCATAATTTGGATAAGGGTTGATTGGATGTTTGGATTGGATAGGATTAAAATTGGATGATTGGATATGATTGAGATATGATTGATTGGACAATTGGATAGGATAGGATGATTTGATAAGGATTGATTGGATGATTGGATAGGATAAGATGATAGATTAGGATCGTTTGATGAAATGACTGACAAGATTAGATGATGGATGATGTAAGGGATTCTAAACCCAGTTCATAAATTACCCTAGGTGACTTAAGGCATTGGTTGATTGGATTGAAGGATAGATAGAGGATCATGGCACTGAATCCACCTTGAGATGGAAATGGATTGATTGGGCTGAGGATGATGACTTACAGCACCGAATCCACCTCAATATAGAAGTGGATTGATTGGGCCAAAGACAATCACTGATGTGTATGATAAAGATCAGATTCAAATGCCTAGGTCAATTTGGATAATAACCTTTAAAACAAGGTTTAGGGGATTTGGATCGAGAGAACGATGATGAATGATGCAACCTAGAGATGCTCTAAGAGTGCCTATATGATGCGGGTGATGATGGAATGACCTTTGGAAAGTACAAATGATAAATTATGAGTGGACGAAAGGGGATGAAAGTGTTTAGATCACAGCAAATGATAAGGTTTTAGGTCCCCAACTATTTGACTCTTTGAATTGGGCATAGTTGACTATTCAAGGGGCATGGTCGCCTGAATAGTTTCTTTGGACTTGTTTAAATCAGAAACAAGATCAAACAAGCTATCTAAATGGGAAAACGAGCCTAAAAAGTGGTGAAACAAACTTACTAGATGATGGAACGAGTTCCCCAAATGGTGAAAAGAGATCCTTAAACTATGAGACAGATTCCTAGAATAATGAAACGGGTTCCTTGAACGATGAAACAGGTTCCCCGAACGACAAAACAGGTGTTCGGAATAGATAAACAGGTTGTCGGAATGGAAAAATAGGCACTCAAAATGGGAGATGAATACTCAGAACGGATAAATGGGTACTTGAAATGGATAAACAGGTACTTGGAACAGGAAAACGGGTGCTCAGAATGACTGAATGGAAGGTGAAATTGGTCGTTTGGGGGGCGGGTTCACCCAACTTGGGGTAGGTTAGCCTAAACTAAAGGGAAAGTTCGCCTATTGATGAAAATTCTGACAATTCTGACCAAAAACAGGCTGACAACAAGCTAATGTAGAGGGAAGGTTCACTTGTTTGGTAAAAAGATTGACAATTATGACAAAAATAGGCTGACAACAAGCTGATGCAGAGGGCAGGTTCGCCTATTTGGTAAAAGGATTGACAATTCTAACAAAAACAAGCTGATCAAACGCTGAGGTAGAGGGAAAGTTCTCCCTTTTGGAGGGCAGGTCTGTCAAAAACTTGGACTTGACTTAAGTGAAAACAACTATGGCAAGGACCAAAAAAAATAACCGTTTTTAGCTACTTCTCAGGCTCACACAAAGTGCAAGGGTAAATGTAATGCCTCGCCATGCAACCCCAAGGAAAACTAATACATCTAACATTTATGGTACAATTTTTTTTTTAAACTATTAAAGTGTATAAATTATTGTATACATTAAATTTAAAAGATTACACATTAAACACCTAAGTCCTTTGGGGTACACGAGGTGACATTACGTAGCTAACCCATTCATTCACTTAACTTCAATTTAAACATTAATAAATGATAAACAACGTGAAAAAAATAATCCATATAATACCATACAAACAAATTACATTAAATTAATCATGAATATATAAAGTACATATTTCCACAGATACAACATAACATTGACAGTATTTACAAACAGTAGTTCAAGAATGATCTACATGGTATGATAATACAATACATCAGTCTGATAGTACATTACAATGAACACATATACATAATTACGTCATAGGTCTTCCCAATGCATGTGGGAGTGATATATCAATGAAAGGAAAGCAAAGGTGCAGAAGCAACTTTCCTAACGTCAAAACCACAGGGAAGTAAGCATACATTACTTTTAATTTCCAAAATACAATCTAATTAAGACACATATGAATGATTTATAGAAACAGAGAAGATACTCAAAGACAATGAACAATAGATTTACGTGGGAAACCCTTTCGGGAAAAAACCCACCACACCAAGCTGAATCTCTTTGTATTAAAGTAACAAACAAATTACATACAAATTAGAGATACAACTCTCTAGCATTAGTTCACAGTAGTTTCATTCACTATTCTTCCTGTTACAGAAATGCTCTCAACAATACGAATCATCCAACTCAGAATCAATTCTTTAAATCTTATCACATTCTGATTTTTACCTTCTATTCATCCTTATCTGCCATTACCCATCATATACAATTTCCTTTCGAGCAATTGATTTTTTCCTTGCATGTTGTTCAACTCCAGCGTTGCAGCTATTGCAAAAATCAAACTGCCATCCATTTGAAATTCACTTCCTCTGATTGGTCCATGAGGCTCCACATAGGATGGTCAAATGGTCAAGGGCGTTCAACCTATGTTGGCATGTCAGTGAGACACTAACCATGTCTCCCCGATGCCAACACAACCAGCATTCGATATCGACGTAGGTTCCACCAGTCAACAAGATGAAATAGCGAATGCCATGAGTCATACTGAATCCATCGACCTCCATTTCATTCCTATCGGCAAGAGATTTCTCATCGGCAAGACTCATACTGAATGCCACAAGTCATATCAATCTCAAAAAATCCATCAGCAAGACTACCGCAGATTTCCAAGACCTCATACTGAAGTCTTCAAGTCATGCCATTGTGAGTTTTCCATTTGGTGAGACAAATGTCTTTCGCTACGACCTCACACCGAACACATTAGCATTTCCATCAGCACCCATCTATCACTAAGACATTCAACTGTCACCAAGAGGTTTCACCAAGATCTTTTATGTTACTCTAAAGCACTTGACAGTCGGCAAGACATTCGTCTTTCACCAAGACTTCACTCTGAGCACAACCAAGTCTTACCGAGTCGGTAAGACATTTTTTCTTTCGCCGAGCACTCATGTCTTACCGAGTCAGCAAGACATTTGACCTTCACCAAGACCTTTCACCGAGTGCTCATGTCTTACCGAAGACTATTGGCGAGACTCTCCATCGGTCGCCAAGACTTCATACCGAAGTCTTTTGAGTCATCGCGAAGACCCCAAGTGTATCCCTATTGGCGAGACCTTCCATTGTCGTTGGGACTTCATACCGAAACCCTTTAGTGTCACCGCGAAGACCATATGCTATCAGTAAGACTCTCTTCGGTCGCTGGGACTTCATACCAAGCTGTGAGTCTCCTTGAAACTCGATAAGAACATACTGTCGGCCAGAGGTCTCCTTCGACAAAAGGTCACAACGAATGCTTCTTGTCACAGCGATAGACTTGTTGGCAAGACATCAACTCTGTCTCAGCGACATAAACATTTCAAGAGAATTCAGAACAGCTAGTCGTCTAGACATGATTAATGTCATAGCGACTTCTCCCTTCAGGAGTTCCATGTCAGTATGGATTGAGGCACATATTCCAACAATCTCCCACTTGACGAAGACCTTACTAACAACTCCAGAGCATAATAAAACTACTAAAATTCATGGGCCAAGAGGCCCATCGAACTGGCACACCACCTGTATTTGTCTGTGCTCATAGGCTTCATCAATGCATCTGCAACATTCTCCAAAGTATCCACTTTCTCCAAAGAGACCTTCCCATCCTCCACCATATCCTATACAAAATGATACTGTACATCTATATGTTTTTTCCTGGCATGGAAAGTAGGATTTTTCACCAAACCTATAGCACTCTGACTGTCACAGTAAATTGTAATTTTTCCTGCATCAAAACCAATGTTAGAACACAAATGTTTTAACCAGATTGCTTCTTTACAGGCATGTGTAGCTGCCATGTATTATGCCTCTGTAGTGGACAAAGTGACTACAGCTTGCCACTTGGTCATCCAACTTATTGCACTACCATTCATCATGAAAACATATCCACTGGTGGATCTTCTGCTGTCAATGTCCCCTACCCAATCATAATCCACATAACCTCAAATACTGAGAGTCCTCTGTGATTCAACCAAGTTACCATGGTAACACAAAGCATAGTCTGAAGTGCCCTTCAGATATCTAAACACTCTCTTCACAACATCCCAATGTGTCCTTCTAATATTAGCCATAAACCGACTAAGTACTCCCACTGCTTGGGCAATGTTTGGCCTTGTACAAACCATTGCATACATAAGGCTGCCCATCGCACTAGCATATGGCACACTGGTCATGTCCTCCATCTTAGTAGGAGATTTTGGACAATCTTCAACAGATAGCTTTGTTCCCTGTGTAACTGGAACAACTAGCTGCTTGCAGTTAGTCATACACAATCTCTCTAGAACAGTCATGATATACTTACTCTGACTGAGCTAAAGTTTTTTATTCTTCCT
This sequence comes from Sequoia sempervirens, assembly GCA_007258455.2. Classification (NCBI taxonomy): domain Eukaryota; kingdom Viridiplantae; phylum Streptophyta; class Pinopsida; order Cupressales; family Cupressaceae; genus Sequoia; species Sequoia sempervirens. The sequence continues at coordinate 3,133,340 of VDFB02047397.1, forward strand.
GTCCCTAGTTATTTCCATTCCCAGAATATACCTTGCTGCACCAAGATCTTTCATTTCAAACTTTGTAGACAACCAAGACTTAAGATCAGAAATGATTAGCTTACTATTTCCTATGAACAACATATCATCAACATAGAGAAATAAGAACTTGATCACTTTTAGCTTTGTAATACACATAGTGATCAGATTTTGATCTTACAAATCCTAATGACAAAACAAAAGTGTCAAACTTTTGGTACCACATTCTAGGAGACTATTTTAACCCATACAAAGATTTCTTCAACTTGCAAACTAGTCTTTCTTGACCTTTTTCCACAAAGTGCTCCGGCTGGGACATATAAATTTCTTCTTCAAGATCACCATGAAGAAACGCTATCTTCACATCCATCTGCTCAATCTCTAAGTCATATGCTGCTGCAAGTGACAAAAAAAATCTAATAGATGTCAGCTTAGCTATAGGAGAAAATATTTCTCCATAATCAATTCCCTCTACCTGGGAATAACCTTTTGCAACCAGCCTCGGTTTATATTTTTCTACACTGCCTTCTAGACCAATTTTATTTTTAAATACCCATTTACAGCCCACAACTTTTCTACCTTTAGGCAATGGCACCAAACTCCAGGTATCATTCTTTTCTAATGATGCCATTTCTTCATTCATGGCTTCCAACCAAGAGTTTGAATCAGACATTTTAAATGCCTCTTTCACAGTCCTAGGTTCATCAGTGCTAGAAATTAAAGCATAGGCACAAGTAGACTCTATCAAAGAAAACCCATACCTATCAAGTTGCTTTCTTTCACAAGTTGACCTCCTCACATGCTGAGGCTAAGGTGGTTCTTCATCTTCTTCAGAACTTTCATAGCTACTTGAGCTTTCCTCAGTATCAGGTACATTTTGATTTTTCAATTCTTTTTATTTTGGTGTTGAGGAATTTTTGCTTCATCCTTTTCATTTTCTGATTTCTTCTCTGATTGTGGATCCAATGTAGAAGGCTTCAGCTCACGAGAGATAACACTTCTGTTGTACAAAACCTTCTCAATCTTAGGATTCCAAAGCTTGTATCCTTTTATGCCAGTGCTATAGCCAATAAAAATACACTTTACAGCTTTGTTTTCCAACTTAGATCTTTTTTCAAATGACACATAAGCATATGCCTCATAGCAAAAGACACGAATGTCTCAGAGAGGGCTTCTTTTCAGACCATGCTTCCAAAGGCATCTTCTCAACAAGAGCAGAGTTAGGAGAACGATTTACCAAGTAACATGTTGTAGAGACTGCTTTAGCCTAGAACTTCTCCTCCAAGCCAGCACTGCTCAGCATACTTCGTGCTCTTTCCATTACTGTCATGTTGAACCTTTCAGCAACTCCATTTTGTTGTGGAGTGTAAGGTGTAGTCTTATGTCTTTTAATCCCATGATCTGTATAGTACCTTTCAAATTCATCTGAACAAAACTCACCGCCATTGTCAGTCCTTAAACATTTTATTATCCTACCAGTCTAATTTTCAACAAGGTTTTTAAAGTCCTCAAACCGACTGAACACTTTTGATTTACTTTTCATAAAATATACAAATGTTATTCTTGAATAATCATCAATAAACGACACATAGTATCTTGATTTAGACAGAGAAGGAACATTCACTAGACCAAACACATCAGAATGAATATAATCAAGCAAACCGAAAGATTTGTGAGGACTTGAATAAAATAAAACACGGTGTTGTTTACCATATATGCAATGATCACAAAATTCGAACTCAAGGTTACAATCTTCAAGCCCTCCTACCAGGTTTTTATTTTTCAAGGTTTTTAAACCTTTCTCACCAATGTGGCCTAGCCTATGATGCCAAAGCATAGTCTTCTCTACTGGAAGTTTAACCTCCATGGAGTTTACACCATCAGGAACATTTTCCTTCTTTTCTCCATGAGTAGCTTTTAGTGACTTTGCAAAGACACTATTGCATTGAACATGTGCATCCAGCTTGTACAAGGTACCAATTCAAGCACCCCTAGCCAACACCATTGCGCCTCTAGTCATCTTGTAGCCATTTCCAGAGAATGTGACCTAAACTCCAATATCATTCAACTTACTTACAGAAAGTAAATTTTGAGCTAGACCTGGTATATGCATCACATCATTGATTCCCTTCACTCTTCCATCAAGGAATTGAATTGTCTCTTCCATGGCCAAAAATTTCCAAAGATGAATCAATTGCAAAATACACCTTTCCACCATCATATTTTTCATACTTTTTGAACCAGTCTCTATGAGATGTCATGTGGAAAGACGCTCTAGAATCAATCAGCCAGACATCATCTGATGCCCGTGTAGCCAAAGCTGCAATGAAGGCGTCTGCATCACTCTGAGAAGAATCATTTCTAGAAGAGTTCTTCTTCTTCTTTTTCTCCTCCTTGCAATCCTTTCAGACATGACCAGGTTGCCCACAATTCCAGCACTTCACCTTGGAATTCTTTCCAAGAGACTTTGATCTCCCTTCTGATTTCGATCTGGATTTCTTGTCCTTCTTCTTCCCTTTCTTCTTCGATCTTCCTCTGACAGCTAGAGCCTCCTTTTCCATCTCAAAAGATTTTCTTCTCATCTCTTCCAACAACAAAGAAGCAACAACATCTTCCATCTTGAAAGTGGATGTCGTACTCCCAATAGCCATCACTAGATGATCCCAAGAATCTGGAAATGAACATAGTAGCAGCATGCAGCGATATTCATCTTCAATTTTCACACCAACAGATGTTAGTTGAGCAATCAGCATGTTGAAAGCATTCAAGTGATCAACAATAGATCCTCCCTCCTGCATTCTCAAAGAGTACAACTTCTTCCTCAAGAACAATTTGTTCACCAAGGACTTGCCTTGATAAATAAATTCCAGTATTTTCCACAAGGAAGATGCAATCTTTTCTTCATGCATGTTCAGAAGAACAGAGTCTGCCAAATAGAGCCTTATCAGCACCTTAGACTTTCTATCTGCAAGATCCCAATCCTCTTGCATCATGCCTTGAGGCATCATTCCAGACACAGCAAGCCACAGATCACGATCCACTAACAGATCTTCCATTTTGAGTTTCCACAACTCAAAGTTGCTAACATTGAATTTCTCTATTTCCATCTTCCCAGATGTGCTCGCCATCTTAATCTATAATTAAATTATCAGACCTCTAACAAACTCCCACTGAAAAAAAATTGACACAAAAAACCCAACCCACTCACAAGGATAATACAACTGGCCAGACTCTAATACCACTTGAAAGGAAAGTAGAGGTGCGGAAGCAACTTTCCTAACGTCAAAACCACAAGGAAGTAAGCATACAGTACTTTTAATTTCCAAAATACAATCTAATTAAGACACATATGAATGATTTACAGAAACAGAGAAGACACTCAAAGACAATGAACAATAGATTTACGTGGGAAACCCTTTCGGGAAAAAACCCACCACACCAAGCTGAATCTCTTTGTATTATAGTAACAAACAAATTACATACAAGTCAAAGACACAACTCTCTAGTATTAGTTCACAGTAGTTTCATTCACTATTCTTCCTGTTACAGAAATGCTCTCAACAATATGAATCATCCAACTCAGAATCGATTCTTTAAATCTTATCACATTCTGATTTTTACCTTCTGTTCATCCTTATCCGCCATTACCCATCATATACAATTTCCTTTCGAGCAATTGATTTTTTCCTTGCATGTTGTTCATCTCCAGCATTGCAGCTGTTGCAAAAATCAAACTGCCATCCATTTGAAATTCACTTCCTCTGATTGGTCCATGAGGCTCCACATAGGATGGTCAAATGGTCAAGGGCATTCAACCTATGTTGGCATCTCGGTGAGACACTAACCGTGTCTCCTCAATGCCAACACAGCCAGCATTCGATATCGATGTAGGTTCCACTAGTTGACAAGATGAAATAGCGAATGCCATGAGTCATACCGAATCCATCGACATCCATTTCATTCCTATCAGCAAGACTCATACCGAATGCCACAAATCATATCGATCTCAAAAAATCCATCGGCAAGACTACCGTAGATCACCAAGACCTCATACCAAAGTCTTCAAGTCATGCCGTCGTGAGTTTTCCATTTGGTGAGACAAACATCTTTCGCCAAGACCTCACACAGAACACATTATCATTTCCATCGACACCCATCTATCGCTAAGACATTCAACTATCACCAAGAGGTTTCACCGAGATCTCTTATGTTACTCTGAAGCAACTAACAGTCGGCAAGACATTCATCTTTTTCCAAGACTTCACTCTGAGCACAACTAAGTCTTACCAAGTCGACAAGACTTTTTGTCTTTCGCCGAGACCTCATACCGAGCACTCATGTCTTACCGAAGACTATCGGCGAGACTCTCCATCAGTCACCAAGACTTCATACCAAAGTATTTTGAGTCACCACGAAGACCCCAAGTGTATCCATATCGGTGAGACCTTCCATTGTCACTAGGATTTCATACCAAAACCCTTTAGTGTCACCGCGAAGACCATATGCTATTGGTAAGACTCTTCGGTCGCTGGGACTTCATATCGAGCTGTGAGTCTCCCTGAAACCCGATAAGAACATACTGTCGGCCAGAGGTCTCCTTCGACAAAAGGTCACAGCGAATGCTTCTTGTCACAGCGATAGACTTGTCGGCAAGACATCAACTCTATCTCAGCGACATGAACATTTCAAGAGAATTCAGAATAGCTAGTTGGCCAGACATGATTAATGTCACAACGACTTTTCCCTTCAGGAGTTCCATGTTAGTATCGATTGAGGCACATATTCCAACAATCAATATATATAAAATAAATCTGGAGTACAAATATACATCTGGTAACATACGAATCCTAGATCAACTGCATTAGAAAAACTCTACACTAAAAGGTACAACTGCATCCAAGGGGACCCAACGGAGTGTGTAGCACGTTCCACTCAACCACCCCCATGCTAGGAGTAAACAAGGAAGGATCCCCGACCAAGCACATCCATACAGTAAGGCAAGACTAAACTCCATACACGAAAAGCAAGAGAACATAAAGAAATATCTCATAATGACAATAAATCTCCAAAACATAACAGACCACTTCCAACATATTACAACAATAAGTCACAAATCATATCATCAATAAATCTCAAGACATAATATTAATAGACCACTTCTAGAGGATTTCAATAAAAACATCTCAAAAGGGGATGCTAGAGGAGAGTGTCATCGCATGGCCTTACATGGATTATCTAGACATCTTGTCTCAAGGTGTCACCTCCATCTATACATGGATTATCCAGACAACCTATCACCAGGTGCCGCCTCCATCTTTGGTTATCCTGACTGCCTATCTCAAGGTACCACTCTATAGGGTTACTCATGCGAAACTGTTAACCTCTTGTGGAGATGAGGAAACGATCATGCCAACCACGGCCTTCTTGGCCCACCTTTAGTCTATGATAGCACTAACAGGTAGACGAGGCATCCATAATTATCTTATTAATGTTTAACTACCCACCCCCTAATTAATTACTTAGGTTATCATTTGTTACTCTAACTATAACATGGGTTACTTTGACAACCCTGTAGTGCGTCAGCCCCCACATAGAGCCACTCTCCCTAGAACCCCAAAACATAAAATCCAACACCAAGGAGTTGTACCACAAGAACACTGAACCAACAAATGGAACATCCGCAAGGCAAAACCATATCGCCAAAAATCATATGAAACACATCCACAAAAACTATACAACCCATGTGTAAACTCTAGTCACAGCTATATCTGAAACATAGGGACAAATATCAAATTAAAAGATCAAATTTGAAACATCAAATTTCCCCACCTCTAGAAGTTCCTAACCAACAACTTAAGCTCCTATAGAAGGATAAACTAACTCAAGGGCTTTCCCACATGACACAAATCCAATAAAGAAAAAACCACAAATGATTCAACAACCAATCTCAAAAGTACACAATTATGTAAACACAATGCCATATAAGACATTTCAATACACAACACTTTCACCAAATAAATGAATTAATTACTCGAGAATAATCAATTTAATTTAAATCACAAAATTTATTTCTAATTTGCACAATTACACTATAACATTGCAACTTTTAAAATTATCTAATAAATTCATAATCACAACATATAAAATCCTTTATATATATATATATATATATATATATATATATACATATATACGTTTTTATGTGTATATACATATATACATATATATATATGTATATATATAAATAGAACATATATTAAAATTATGCATTTAAATCATCTTCTAAAAATTAATAAAATAACTTACTGTAAAAAAATCACAGCAGCATATATTTATATATATATACATATATGTATAATCAACATATAAAACAAAAATCGAATGAATCACATTCAAAATTTTAAAAAAATATGTATATATTTTTATTTATTTTGTATTGGGGGTGGTGGTCGGCTGAAGCCGTACCACCCACGGCCCTTGTGGTAGGCTATATGCAGCCACCACAGGCTGCACACAACATCCAAGGCTGCGCATAGCAGTCGTGTGGGGTTGCGGGCTTCCCACCCTGTGGTATGCAATACCACAGGCTTTCAAGGGGGAATTTTATTAAATGTTGTGTTTATGTATTTTATTTTTTTCTTTAAATTTCAAATGTGATTCATTCGATTTTTTTTTTTATATGTTGATTATATAAATATATATATATATATGTATATATGTATATATATATATATGTATATATATATATGTATATATATATACATATATACTGCTGTGATTTTTTTACAGTAAGTTATTTTATTAATTTTTATAAGATGATTTAAATGCATAATTTTAATATATGTTCTATTTTATATATATACATATATATATATATGAATATATGTATATATGCATAAAAGCGTATATATGTATATATTTATATTTATATATATAAAGGATTTTATATACTACGTTTATGAATTTTTTAGATAATTTTAAAAGCTGCAATGTTATAGTGTAATTGTGCAAATTAAAAATAAATTTATCATTTAAATTACATTGATTATTCTCGAGTAATTAATTCATTTATTTGGTGGAAGTGTTGTGTATTGAAATGTCTTATATGGCATTGTGTTTACATAATTGTGTACTCTCAAGATTGGTTGTTGAATCATTTATGGTTTTTTCTTTATTGGATTTGTGTCATGTGGGAAAGCCCTTGAGTTAGTTTATCCTTCTACAAGAGCTTAAGTTGTTGGTTAGGAACTTCCAGAGGTGGGGAAATTTGATGTTTCAAATTTGATCTTTTAATTTGATATTTGTTCCTATGTTTCGAATATAGTTGTGATTGGAGTTTAAACATGGGTTGTACCATTTTTGTGGATGTGTTTCATATGATTTTTGGTGAGATGGTTTTTCCTCGTAGATGTTCCATTTGTTGGTTCATTTTTCTTGTGGTACAACTCCTTGGTGTTGGATTTTATGTTTTGGGGTTCTAGAGGAGAGTGGCTCTACGTGGGGGTCGGTGCACTAAGCGGTTGTTAGGGTAACCCACGTTAGAGTTAGAGTAACAAATGATAACCTAAGTAATTAATTAGGGGGTGGGTAGTTAAACATTAATTAGATAACTATGGATTCCTCGTCTGCCTGTTAATGCTATCATAGAATAAAGGTGAGCCGAGAAGGGCGTGGTTGGCATGATCATTGCCTCGTCTCCACGAGAGGCTAACAGTTATGCATGAGTAACCCTATGGAGCGGCGTCTCGAGATAGGCAGCCAGGATAACTATAGATGGAGGCGGCACTTGGTGATAGGTTGTCTAGATAATCCATGTATAGATGGGGGCAGCACCTTGAGACAGGATGTCTGGATAATCCATGTAAGGCCATGTGATGACACTCTCCTCTAGCATCCCCTTTTGAGATTTTTTTATTGAAATCCTCTAGAAGTGGTTTATTAATATTATGTCTTGAGATTTATTGATGATATGATTTGTGACTTATTGTTGTAATATGTTGGAAGTGGTCTATTGTTATGTTTTGGAGATTTATTGTTGTTATGAGATATTTCTTTGTGTTCTCTTGCTTTTCATGTCTGGAGTTTAGTCTTGCCTTACTGTATGGATGTGCTTGGTCGGGGATCCTTCCTTGTTTGCTCCCAACACGGGGGTGGTTGGGTGGAATGTGCTACACACCCTGTTGGGTCCCCTTGGATGTAGTTGTACCTTTCAGTGCAAAGTTTTGCTGAAGCAGTTGATCTAGGATTCATATGTTACCAGATGTTTATTTGTACTCCAGATGTATTTTATATATATTGATGTATCACTCCCACGTGTGTTGGGAAGACCTATGATGTAATTATGTATATGTGTTCATTGTGATGTACTATCAGACTAATGTAATGTATTATCATACCATGTAGATCATTCTTGAACTACCGTTTGTAAATACTGTCAATGTTATGTTGTATCTATGGAAATATGTACTTTATATCTTCATGATTAATTTAATGTAATTTGTGTGTATGGTATTATATGGATTATTTTTGTCACGTTGTTTATCATTTATTAATGTTTAAATTGAAGTTAAGTGAATGAATGGGTTAGCTATGTAATGTCACCTCGTGTACCCCAAAGGACTTAGGTGTTTAATTTGTAATCTTTTAAATTTAATGTATACCATAATTTATACACTTTAATAGTTTTAAAAAAAACATTTGTACCATAAATGTTAGATGTATTAGTTTTCTTTGGGGTTGCATGGTGGGGCATTACAAAAAAGCTTAGACAGAATAGTGTCCCCTTGGGTGACACAAATGGAATTTTGAAGACACGGAAAACAAAATAGTTGACTCTGTAGACACAAAAAATTGTCCTAGGCTCGCGCTTTCTAAATTCTCTATCATTTCCCCTTTTGTCTTTGATAATTAAATAATTTTTAATTATTTAATTATTTTCTAATGTTATAACTCTTCTATTAATTAAATATTTTTGATTATTTAATTAACACATTTTTTTTTATCTTTATTCCTCCTTGATTAATTAAATAAATTTTATTTATTTAATTATGTCACTAATTAAGTCCTCTTCTTTCTAAAATTAAATAAATTCTTATTTATTTAATTTTTGTCCACTATCCACTATAATTAAATAATTATTTTAATTATTTAATTATTCATTACCTTCTCCTCATAAATTAAATAAATTTTATTTATTTAATTTGGTCCACTCTCTTGAATTTTGAATTAAATCATTATTTAATTCAAAATGATTCCTTTTGTCACATTCCTCTATAATTAAATAATTATTTTAATTATTTAATTATTCATTGGTCACCCAGATTAAATAATTTTATTATTTAATTTCTCCTATCACCTCTTTGTCTATGTCAATCTTATCTTCCACATCAAATCTTATCTCTTGACATCTCATTTAATTTTAGCCCTTGATTGAATTATCTTATAATTCAATCTTAGCCCTTCATTTCTTGTCATTGCCCTAATTTTGACCTAACCCTAGTCCATACTACAACTTTCAATTTTGGCCATTGATTTAGACATCTTATTGACATTCAATCTCAACCGTCAATCGAAATCAGACATTTCCTATAAATAAACTCTCTCATAAGCCATTAGGGGGGTTGATTCTTCAAGTGTCCTTATGCTGTCAAAATCATTCTTAAGTCTTTCATCCATTTCTATCTATTGTCATTCATCTATCATCCCCATGTCAATGTTATGCTATTGAATTGAGAAACCAACATTCATCCAACAATCAACCTTCAAAATCTTGCATTCTCATGCAGGTGGAGAAGAGCCATGGAGGTCAATCAAGGCTAGTTTGAAAATTGGTTTGCATTTCTTTTATTTATTTGCATTTTTATTCTAGTTTGTGCTTCATGGTGCTTGATAGGGTTTATTTAATTTGTTGTTTTCCATACATTAAATTTGAATTTTTCCCTATTTACATTAAATGTAGACACCTAAAAATGACCTAGGCCTACAAGCTTCATTTTTACCACTTTCGTCCTAGCATAATTATGACATTTAATTATGTCCTTGGTCCACATTCGACTATCAATTAAATAATTCATAATTATTTAATTAATTCATGTCCATTTATTCTTCATGATTATTAAATAAATAAATTTTATTTATTTATTAAATACGTCATTAATTGTCTAAATCTTCCTCTAATTAAATAAATTTCTAAATTTGTTTAATTATCTTTATTCATTTATTTCTTCCTGATTATTAAATAAGTGAATTTCATTTATTTATTTAATATGTCACTAATTCTCACAATTAAATAAATTCATTAATTTATTTAATTCTTAATCATATCTTCTAAATTAAATAATTATCTTTAATTATTTAATTGTCAAAATTAATATTCCTCTAATTTTAAATAAATGAAATTATTTAAAATGTCATCACAATTTTAACTGACACTTCATTTTGGGTAAATAATCTAAAAAATATTATTTATTGTCTCACAAAATCCATATTTTGAGTTGATTTAATTCAAATTGGTAGCTTTCTTCCAAAAAATCAAATAAAGCAAGCAAATTCTTGATTTTATCAAATTTGTTTTTCAGTCCATCTTTTATGGATCTCACAAAGTAGGCTATCTTTATCTTCTCAATTTTGAAAATCTTTATTTTCAAAATTAATTATCTCATCTTTTCTCCACTGCCGATTCAATTTTCTCATATGACATCTTGATCACTCATTTAAGGATTTTTCCCTAACCCTAATTAGGGATTATCGAATTGAATCTTGTCCTTTGATTTTAGGTTTCTATCAAGAGTCAATCTCATCCGTCCACTCAAAATTGTGTTTTCTATAAAAGACAATTTTGTTCATAATTTTAGAATCCATCTACCACTTCATTAATAGAGGCATTATAGTCATTTAGTATTCATAGCATTTTTTTCATTTATCATATTGTCATAGGCATAAATATAATCAAATCCTTCAAAACTTGCATAGGACAATGGCATAGTCAAATTTCTCACACACTCGATATGAGGGCACAAATCATACACTGCAAGCTAGAAGTGTTATGGAGGTGATTCATGGAAGCTTCGCAAATCTGGTATAATCGTTTTGTTATTTATTTGCTTTCTTTGTACTTCATATCTCTTTGGGTTTATTTCATATGTTTTCAATTGATTATCCGATATCTAAATCTGAATTTTACCCTTAGATACATTGGTGAACCCGACGTGAACACGACTCTGTTATTTGCTATTATTTCCATACAGTTTTCATGTCTTTTCTATCATTTTTGCAGGTACAGGTACAGAGTGATGCGGTATTTTTTTTAAAAATCGTGACGCATCGGATGCGTCACGACACATTTGAAGACCCAAACGCCGCAATCGCTCTTTCAAGCTGCAATCGTAGTCCGAAAAGCCGTAGTTGAAATATCGAGCCGCATTTGATGAACCAAGCGACGCATTCACTCTATCGTGACGCATTCGCCTAGTAAAGTTTTCTTCTCATTTGCATTCAGATTTTTTGAGGTTTTTCTATTTTCTTTTAGCACTTTGGTTTTTATTTTCTGCATTTTTCCCAGAAAGGGGTTGTTGTGTTACTAATCATCTTTCGCAGCGTGTGGCGGTTACGTTTCATGGGTCCAAGACTAGTGGATGAAATTGCTAACTTTTGGTTTTGCAGCTACGCTTGTCAAAGACTCATTTCTAAAATAACATGTTTGTGATTTCTAGTGTATAAAACACTTCATTTGGTGCTTTTAAAATGAATGTGTGTTTGGTTCTATTTGATTGTGCTTGAAGGTGGTAGGTGATTATGCTCTCACCTTGTGAAAACTAGGTGATCAGAAAACCAGACCCATCTTATTTTGTGTCACCCTCACAATTTGGTAATCAAAGTATCCTCTCCCCTTGTGCACTTGTGCAATCTTGGGTGTAAGAGAAACGGTTACTGACTCTAGAACTTGGGCCTGTTCTGGTGGGAAAAAGTACTCACCCCAGGACAACTTAGACTGGTAGCACCTTGACACCGAGGGATTTCCAGCCGGTATATAAAAGTGGGTTCTTGGGGAAACCCCAAGAATCACGAGTGTGGTTCCGACGAGATGGATCCGAAAGGGGACTCTCACCACATGGATCATGCCCCATGAACGGAATGCCCGAATTAAGCACCTCTTGTCTTAGTATCCAACCGTTCTATTGGCCATTGCTTGATATAGTGCAGGGTACAGTATCATGCCTGAAGATACTCACTACTGATCCCCTTGAGTAGAGATAGCAATTCTTGGGATGTCATTACGCAAAGAATCTAAATTTGGTGTGCTCGAAAGACGTTAATGAGCTGTGGAGGGGAGCCAATGCCACCAAAATTCTAAGCTATTCACTCTTGAGAAGGAAAGGTGTTTATCACCAATCCGGGCAATAAAGGTGGGCTATATCAAGTATACAAACTCATGGCCTATTGGCCTTTTAGGATTGTACTTGTCTTATGTGTGATTGCTTACATTCAAAACACTATGTTTGTCAAGTGCTTTCTGGTTTCATCATAGTTCTAAATGAAACATTCAACACCAAACAGATCAAACTTGCCATCAAAACGACAAGAAAATCAAATTTAAACAAAGTTGTGTTGCATATGTCGAACCGCAATAATTTTTATACACTGCAATTGCTCTGTTAAACCACATTTGACATTTAAAACGCCGCATCTGTACGCGTCGTGACACATCTGAACAATATAGAGCTGCATGTGCAAAACCGAGTCGCATCTGACAGTCCAAAAGCCGCAATTGCAAAAACAACCCGCATTTGACAAACTGCGATGCATTAGCAGCTTCAAACGATGCATTCGCCTATCACAAATCAAACCCTGAAATAGATCCAAATCTAAGTCCACACTTTGTCAATATTTTTTCAAACACTGTTTCCAAAGGAATCTTGTCAGAAACCAATTCTAAAATTGCTCAAAACTTTTTTCCATTAGTTTGTGTTCTTTACCATAGGTTTCACCATTCATCATTTTTAGGTGCATACATTTGACATTAGTTTTCCCCTAGGCTTCGAATCATTGCATACTTTGGATTAGGTAAATCTCAGCACCAATTCGCAAACCTCATTATTTTCGAAACTAGGTTATCTTGGACTTCATCATCATTATCCTTTTCAGTCTTGTCCCTTTTTGTGAGATTTTTTCCAACTCAAAAGTCTAGTTAGGAAAAATCACTAGTCATATTGGCCTTTTCATCTTGTTATTTTCAGCAAAGTCCTTTAATAACCAAAATTGAAAACAAAAGGTCAGTTTAGAAGTGCTTAGATGTCCTTGTCTCAAATTGCATTATAGGTTTTGACATTGCATATTTTATTCCCAAAAATCCAAAAACATTACACATTTTAGCCGTCATTTTGAACTTAGGCCTCACATAGTGTCATCCTTGCATTTAGTTGTCATCTCCATTTTGAGCAATATCATTTTATGGTGGAAACTAGACTCCAAAAACAAAAGAGACAAATGGAAAACTTTCGACAAGACCCCACATCCACTATCAACAATCCCACATATGATCCAAACTAGACTTTTGACGATCCATTTTCCAACACAAAGGACCAACCTCTCATGGTAACACCCCCCTCATCAAACAGTCCATTTAAACCATTCTTACGTAAGGATGAATATGGTCAAATACTTGAGGAAAACTTAGAGGTAGCAGCACAAGACCTAGAGGCCTCTCAATTTGTTGAAACAATGGTCCTTTACGACAGAGACATATACTTGGCTATACTCTTGAGTCAAGGAGCCAAATTACCTAAAGGATTCAACATTGACACATTGAGATCAACATCTCCAGACTCTAATGTCAACAACATGCACAATATATCAAATAGTGGTCAACCCCCAAACACTACGAGCAATACTTTCTTTGACACTACAACGACAGTGCATGCTACTCCCAACGTCCCAAACACCTCCAACTCAATAAATGTAACATCCATTGGAGGGTCACAATCGTCCACAATGCCCACAACATCCACGACACTATCACAATCGGTTGGAATCACTCTTGGCTCCTTAGCAATGTGGGCGAGTTACTCCAATCCTCTCTTTACCACTACGGTAAATGCCATGGGGGCATCATCAAGTCACAACAATCCCCCCTTGACAACCACATCTAATACCATGAATACACCTTCGACACATCCTCTCATTGGTATCTCGCAAAATCCTTTGGGGGGAAGCAAACAACATGTATTCATTCAAGGACAACAACAAAATGTGAACACGTCAATACTATCAAATACCATCAAACCCCAAGGGCACAATACGAACATTCCCCTTGCACAAAATCAACAATTCGGACAAGGTAGTCAACAAACACAACCCATGACATCATTCACAAATCAAAATGTTCATGGTCCCCATATTCCCCAAATATCAACACAAATGGCTAGGGGACATATTCCAACCTACTCATCCCCCGTTCATACTCATCAACATACACCCAACCCTAACTTTCAGTACCAACAACACATCAATCCACACACATCATACATGTCACAACAGTCCATATCGCCACAATTCACCAATATTCACGCACAACAAATAGGCACCTATGGTGTACCAGGCAACCCAACACAAGGGACCATGAATGATCCTGTTATGGATGCCTTACAAACGCGATTAATGGATGTAGAGAAAACTATCCAAAACATATACGTATCAGGCAAGAAATCAGAAATATCATATGATCTAAATGTATACCCATTCGACATGAGCTTATACATGCCTCTGTTTCCTCCAGGATATGTGTCACCCAATTTCACAAAATATAGAGGCAAGACAAACCCCATTGAACATGTTCGTGAGTTTGTAACTAATTGTATGGACATCGCTTATGAACAAACATACTTGATGAGACTTTTTTCTAAAAGTCTGGCGGGTCAAGCCCTTGAATGGTTCTCCACTCAAAAGGATATCCAAACATGGGACGAGCTTAAAAGAAAATTCATAAAAAATTACGCGTACAACATTGACATGGATACCTCTATCACTAGCTTGTGCAATCTCACGCAAGAGGATGCTGGTGAGACTTTCATCCCATTCTTTCAGAAATGGAGAAGTCTAGCTAGTCGATGTCATATTGATATACCCAAAAGGGAAAAGGTCATGTTCGTGCAAACACTTCTTGGGCCCCTAAAATATGCATTGCAAGTACATTGTTGCACAAAATTCATAGACTTAGTTGAAAAAGGGGTCCAAATTGAGAAAGCCCTTATCGCAAAGGGAGAACTAAGATATGGTCCCGAAAACACAAATATCAATCCAACCGCTGACAAAAACAAATATTGGGTTCAAAATAAACACATTACAAATGATGGTGTTGTTGACGCCAAGACTGCAAACATTGTGGGTCCTGTACTGGCCCTAAAAGGGGTTCAACAACAAAACAAACTGACAACGACATTGACACCTCCTTCCAATGTCCCTTCAAACAACCAAAGTGGTCAAAACAATGAGGGACAATACCGTCAAATGATAATTTCCTAGAGGTCGCACATACACTTCTTTGGGTGAACCCATTGAGGAAGTCCTCAAGAAATGCATTCAGACTGGCATCATCACACTTCAAGAACCAAAACCATACGACCTAGGACAATTCAAACCAACATGGTGGGATGATAATGCATTCTGCGATTATCATCGTACAAAAGGACATAAAACCTCTAACTATTGACAATTGAAAAATCTAGTACAAGATCTTATCGAAAGTCGTATCATTGAAGTAGGCGGATCTCAATTCGCCTCTAATTCAGATCATACTATCCATAAGAACCCACTGCAGGACCATGGTTCTCATAATGCTTCCACCTCAGGTCCACAGACAAACAATAATCAAGCTAACTTCACCCGAGCCAAGTACGATTATTCTAGTGGACCAATTATAAATAATGTGCGAACTGATGACGAATACATCAACACCATTACGATCAAGAGAGCACCTCAGTGTAATGCTACTACTCGAAGTGGCAAGGTCACCATAGTTGGTCGGTCTCCTGCTAGGCAACCCAAAATTACCATACCTAGCCCATCTACTAAACAAACAAGACCCACCCCAACCACCAAGCAAGGGCAACCCAAAAGTCAGTTCAACCTTATTGACCAACTAGGAAAGACTCCCGCACAAATTTCTATACTTGAGCTGCTTTGTATCTCTCCCGCGCACAAGGATATACTAGATAAAACCCTGCAAAAGTCGTCAGTCCCTAAGGACATTGATGTCAATCAGTTTGAGACCATGGTGGGATACCTCACTATGCCTCACCATGTCACCTTCTCGGATCAAGACTATTCATCACCTAAAACCAACCACAACGATGCCTTGCATATAGAAACATTTGTCCATAAACACAAAGTCAGACGGGTTTTAGTAGATGGCGGAGAAGGATTGAACATATGCTCCCTCAAATTGATTAAGGCTCTAGGATTCTCCGATGCATGCGTAGACCCATCAAAGAGTATAGTGATCAAAGCATATGATGATGAAGAACGCCCTTCATGTGGTGTTATCTTGCTCCCTATCAGAGTGGGACCAATCATTGTGGACACAACCTGCCAGGTCTTGGATTTGGAATTACCATACAACATCTTGCTCGGTCGTCCATGGATACATGCCTTAAAAGTTGTTTCGTCCACATATCACCAATGCCTAAAGTTTCCATTTGACGGCACAGAAATAACCATCTATGGAGACCCCGACCCTTTCCAATATTGTACAAACTTAAGGGGTATCTCTAAAAACTGAGTACCTATTAACCAAGAAGCACCTAGCTCCTCATCATCCAAATACATTGACCCATCCACACTCACATCATCTTCCACGTCTTCCGCCACACCACCACCTTCCGCAAACCCTAAGGTTGAATCCACTGTCAAGATCCAGGACTTCGGTTGTGGAGAATTCAAATTGCACATAGCATACAGCATAGCAACAATACCCAAGTCGCCAAAGATCTATGGTAGACCATGTTTCAGAATGGAGCCCCAAGTTATTTTTAAGGTTCCACCAAAAACAGTTTTCATCAAATGTGGGGACATGAGTAATGAAGACCTTGCTGACATCATAGGATGGATCTATAAGGATACTATCGTACTACCCCCATTACTAGTTCAAAAATATGGCAAGGGTTATGACATAATGAAGGCTAAGGGCTATGATGGTACTAGTGGCCTGGGCAGAAATAAAGCAGGACGAAGGGAGCCCATTGAACCTTTTAAAATACCAAAGTATCTTGGATTAGGGTTTGGATTGCCCGACTATGATGATCGACATACCTTAGAACTTTCAAATGAGCGAGTACATGCTTCGGATAGTGTCAAGACTACTAGGGAAACCCTCACCGAAACTGACTCCCAAGAGTGGGAATTTGGCTCAGAACGATCCCTAAGTGACTGTTGCCTAGATGACTTGTTTGTCGAAGAAGGGGAACTGACCTCTGAACAAAAGTTTTGGAAAACATTTAAAATTGATCAGGCACCCAATAGTCAAACTCCCATTACCACCTCCCATGATTTACAAACACCACTATCTGAATCCTATCAGTCCAACCCATCCGAACTATCAAATGACATTGATAATCATGACTCTAGGTCCTTCACCCCTTATTTCGACAATGAATATGAGACAAGTGAAGGGGAATATTGGATAGAATCTGATGTAGAATTAGATGATGATAACCTCATCTGCAATATCACTAAATCCGTCTGCATGCTTTCCACATCCTCCCCACAGCTCACCAACACTGACGATGGTATTTCCCTAGTTTATCCTCAACTAGTCAATTGGGACCAACAAGGCCCGCCCGTCCTGGATATGTTTCAAAATGATGAGGCAATTGTAGAATTTATGGGATTACGCGAAGACATACCTAATGGTGACCACAAGGCAGGATTTTCTATTGATCTGGATTATACGACATAGTTCGGCGAGACTGCTCCGTCCTCCAGTCGCAAAAGTAAAAATAAAAATAAAATAAAAAATGAAACGTCTCTAGGTGAAAACCGAAAGGCACCTCTTGATGATAAAATAGTAAAAATAAAGGACGTATCCACGGGTGAAAACCTCTCTGAGGCGCCCAAAGATGGAGGACTGGACTTTCTCCCTGTGCAACAAGAAAAATCGGCCATGCTTATTGAAGACACAATAGAGGATAACATATCAACTACAAAAGATCCCAAGATGGTCCTCTTTGCTGCATCATTGACTGAAGAAGAGAGACTGAAATTTCATAAATTCTTTGCAGAATGAAAAATCAACTTTGCATGGTCCTATGCTGACATGCCAGGATTGGACCCAGAACTGGTCCTGCACCATCTGCCACTATTACCTAATGCTAAACCAGTCAAGCAGAAGTTGCGCAAAATGCACCCTCAAGTTGCTCTGTTGGTCAAGGCCGAGTTAAATAAATTGCTAGACGCCAGATTCATATGGTCTATTGACTACGCTGAATGGATTTCTAATCTGGTGCCAGTCACAAAGCCAAATGGGTTGATCCGTGTTTGTACAGATTTCTGAGACCTAAATAAAGCATGCCCAAAGGATGACTTTCCTTTGCCAAACATTGACATCATAGTCGACCTTACAGCAGGATATGAGATGCTATCCCTCATGGATGGTCTCTCTGGCTATAATCAAATCTGCATTTCTCCTGAAGACCAGCACAAAATGACATTTACTTGCCCATGGGGTACATATTGTTGGAACGTCATGCCATTTGGTCTCAAAAATGTAGGTGCCACATATCAAAGAGCTATGACCATGATCTTCCATGACATGATGCACAAGATAATGGAAGATTATGTAGATGACCTATTGGCCAAATCAACAACCAGGAAAGATCATTTGAAGGTACTCGACACAATTTTCAAGAGACTTGAAGAGTACAAAGTTTGGCTCAATCCTAAGAAGTGTATTTTCGAGGTCACATCAGGTAAACTATTGAGATACATAGTTTCCTAAAGAGGCATAGAGGTCGATCCGGCAAAGGTCAAAGAAATCATAGACATGCCTCTGCCCAGTGGAATCAGTGAACTCGGAACTCTACAAGGCAGGGTACAATCTATTCGACTTTTCATAGCCCAATTGGTAGACAAGTGTCACCCATTCCAATATTTGTTGTGCAAGGGTATCCCCTTTGTATGGATAGATAAATGTCAAGAATCCTTTCATCAAATCAAAGATTACCTACTGTCAACACTAGTCCTCATGCCTCCCATTCATGGAAAGCCATTGATCCTATACATCTCGACTACTAGTTCAACACTGGGGGCATTACTGGCACAAAATGATCATGAGGGAAAAGAAAGAGCCATCTATTACATCACCTGCACACTGATAGGGTATGAGTTGAACTACACACCAATTGAACGACCTTGCCTAGCCATGGTCTTTGCAGCACAAAAATTAAGGCATTACATGCTAAGCCATCAGACGCAGCTGGTAGCAAAGATTGATCCACTAAAATATCTCTTGAGTCGGGCGACATTAACAAGCCAGTTGGAAAAATGGGTCATGATACTAAGTGAGTATGATATACAATATGTCGAGCAAAAAGCAATAAAGGACAAGTAATAGCAGATCAACTCGTAGATGCACCGATTCAAGTCACTCATCCATTAGTAACTGATTTTCCCAATGAGTCCATTTTTCATGCAGAACCAGTGGTACCATGGAAGCTATATTTTGATGGGTCTCATACTGGTCATGGCTCAGGCGTTGGAATCTTAATGCTATGAGATTTCCACAATCCATAATGCTGAAGATTTTGTAATTTCTGGAATTTTTATTGTGTTTGAGTTTTTTTCATCAACGTTTCAGATCACACTCAGTGATCCATCATCAGGATGATAAGAGCAAAGGAGATGAGAAATGGTTAGATGCATACCTAATCTTTCTTAAAAGGAAGAGAGGTGAGAAGTTGAGGAGAGAGATGGGTACAAAGATCAAGATAAGAGAGATAAGGTAAGAAAATAAATTGAAAAATTTGAAAAAATTAGAGAGGAAGAGAATAAGAGAGAAAAATATAAGAATGGAATTTTTATTAAAAAAGACCAAACATGAAAGGATTGAAAGACAAAAAACTAATGAGAGAGGACTATAACATGAAAAAAATTCAACAAGCGAAATGAGAGAGAAAAAATGAATAATAGATAAACAAAAGAAAATATAAATTAATATGCAATATTGAATTATAATGTTGAAATTTTTAAAATATAAATATAGAATACTCATATAATGAAGCAATTAAAAAATTCCAACCCCAATTAATAGTTAAAAGTGACTACAACACCAAAAATATGTGGTGCAAAAAGACCACGAATAAAAACAAAAATCCAAGGCACCATAATGAAACTAAAGAGGTACAACAAAATGCAATTAAATAAAAAGATGAGAAGGCAAAGGAAAAATACACAACAAAAAATTACCACAACAACAAACAACGATGAGAAAGCAAGAAAATAAATTGAAAAAAGAGAGAGGAAGAGAATAAGAGAGAAGAATAAAAGAAAGATTATCAAAAGGAAAAAACTAAAAGAATTGAAAGGCTAAAAACTAAAGAGAGAGGATGATAGCCTAACGAGAGGAAAAATAAATATGAAATGAACAAAAAGAATATATAAATTGAAAAGCAATGATAAATTATAATATTGAACGCTAATGATATATTTAATATTGTAATACTATCTATTTAAACACTAACGAAAAATAAGAAAGAGAATTGTATTTGAAATATATTAATGTAGGAAAGAGAAATACGAGAGGAAAAATAAAAATGAAATGAACAAAAAGAATATATAAATTGATAAGTAATAATAAATTATAATATTGAACATTAATTTTATAATTAATATTGTTAATGATATCTATTTGAACACTAACGTAAAATAAGAAAGAAAATTAAATTAAAATCAAGAGCAGCAAGGGAAATTAGAAGCAAAGATAAAAAATAAAAGAAGGGAGAACTAGGAGAGTAAAGAAGGAAAAATAGAGGAGTCAATGATTGAAAACCAAAATATAAAAAATAAAAGATAAAGATGCAAGAACCAAATTCAAGATTAAAATTGAAATCGATAATAAAGGCACAATAAAAAACTAAGAGAACTCGAGAAGAATAATAAAATATGTTCAAAAGGAAGGAGAAAAACTTCAATTGCACACTTCAAGGTCGAAAAATAGTAACAAATACACCAAGGAGCACATAGGAGACGGAAATAAAGAAAGCACGATTTTTGAAGCAGGCCTCGAGAAGAGGAGGGACAAGGAAGAAGAGCCAACAGGGGAAGAAAACACGGCACGAGGGAAGGCAAGGGATGAAGGAAGGGATTATGAATGGGGGTCACAGTGGTTTCGTAAGTTCAAAAGAAGAAGGCACCAAGAGAGGCTTAGATTCCAACCTTCATCACGGTTGAGGTTGGTGGGATGGTTGATGATTCCTATGGCTTCCTTCAATTTCCTCTTATAGAAGTTTTCTTCTTTGAACAAGATTTGAGTGCTTTCTAAGCAAATGTGATGCTTTGTGGAAGAGGAGTGCTCAGCTAGGGCGGATTTGAAGACACGCTCATGTTTAATGTCAGCACATGTTCTTTAATTCTAGTGTTGAACGAGCGACCTGTTTCGCCAATGTAAGGAACACCACAAGAGCAGACAACTTTGTAGAAACCTGAGTCATGAAAGTTTTCTCTAGGGTCCTTAAGAGGAGGGATACGATTTCTTAAGGTGACACAAGGTTTGAAAGCACAACGCAGGCCTTTCTTAAGGAGGATTTTGGAGATTTTGTGAGAAATGCCTTCAACAAAGGGTAAAGAAGCACAGGGGAGAGACACGGGTTGGGAGGAATTAGACTTGGATTTGGGGAGGAGGCTCGGATTGGAGTGTCTAAGAGCTCTCAAAATTTGTTTGTTGGTATACCCGTTTAATCTAAAGACACAACGAAGGTGGTCTAACTCCTAATCTAAGTGGTCACCATCACAAATTCGGTAAGCTCTCATGGCCAGGGTTTTTAAGATCCCAAATTTTTGGTTGGGGTGGTGATGGGATGAGGAATGGAGGTATAAATCTGTGTGGGTTGCTTTGTGGTAAACCTGACGACCCAGGGATCCGTCAGACTTTTTTAGGAGCAAAACATCAAGAAAATGTAATTTGTTATCAAATTCAAGTTCCTTGGTAAAGGTGATGCAAGGCGCTATGCTGTTGAGGTGAGTATGAAATTCCTCTAATTTTTCAATGTCATGGGGCCAACAAACATTAGTGTCATCCACGTACCTCTTCCACCACCTTGGCTTAAAGGGGGAGGACATGAGGGCGACCTATTCAAAATGCTCCATATAAAGGTTGGAAATGATAGGAGAGAGAGGGGAGCCCATAGCTACCCCATCAACTTGCTCATAGATGACATCTTGGAAAGAAAAAAACATAGATCTTAGGCATAGCTCAACCAAGGAAGCAATCTCTGTATTTACTTTGCATTTAACAATTTCAATGGCGTCAGGCATAGGAACCTTGGTGAAGAGGGAGACTATGTCAAAACTTACCAGGATGTCATTGTTTTCTAACTTGACATCTTGAATAAATTGGACAAAATGGGTGGTCTTTTATGAAGGAATCAGATTTACCTACAAGAGGGGAGATTAATTTGGCAAGAAAAGAGGCCAACTTGTAAGTAGGAGAGCCTATGGTGTCTACTATAGGCCTCAAGGGAATGCCATTCTGAATCCTATGTCATTTTGAATCGCCTTCCCTTGTACAAATAACATTTCCGAATATGAAGCACTAGTCACAGGTCTCAAGATGGCAATTAAATGGAAAATTTAGACGGTTCTTGTATTCAAGGATTCCCAGCTCGTTATCAACCAAGTGAATGATGACTATGAAACAAAAGATGAGAAGTTGCTTCCCTACAAGAGGATGGTGGATAACTTCCAGACATACTTCCAATTGATTTCTTTTGAACAAATCCCCAAGACACAAAATAAGGCAGCTGATGCAATGGCTACTATTAGTTCTCTCTTGGACATCCCTAAAAATGTGTCACAATTTGAGTTCTTAGTAGAACAGCTTTTGATACTGGCATACAATATCCCAGAATCAGAAATGGTTTGCGAACTTGTTGGTCCCAACTCTCCCTGGTATCAGGATATTTATGACTACCTAAAATCCCAAACCCTTCCACCCAACCTATCCAATAACCAAAAGAAGTCCTTCATTAGAAAAGCTGCGAGATATGCCATCGTCAGTGACACCCTTTACCACCGTAGCTTTGACAATACCCTCCTTAGATGTCTCGACACTACCGAAGCAGGTACAACCTTACGTGAAGTACATGACGGTATATGTGGATCTCATTCGAGTGGTCCTACTCTAGCTAAGAAGATAACGAGACTTGGGTACTATTGGCTGACAATTGAAGAGGATGCAATAGAATATGTCAAGACTTGTCACAAATGTCAAATTCACAGAGATTTGATCCATGCTCCCGCACAGGAACTTTGGCTGATCACCTCTCCTTGGACCTTTGCTCAATGGGGACTCGACCTCGTGGGTAAGATCCATCCAACCTCATCCAACGGCCATAAATTCATTATCACTGCCACTAAGTATTTTATGAAGTGGATTGAAGCCATCCCATTGACATATATTATCGGCAAACAAATATCCAAGTTCATCCTTAACTACATTTGCTGGTATGGCCTTCCGCAGTCCATCATCACTGACAATGGACATCCGTTTAAAAACCAAGACGTTCATGAGTTATGTGAGTGATTCCATATCCAACACTATTTTTCATCCCCATATTACCCACAAGGAAACGGTCAAGCTGAGGCATCGAATAAAACCATTGTTAAAATCATCAAAAAGACGGTTAATGATGCTGGCCATGATTGGCACATACATCTCAATCCTGCTCTATGGGCTTACCACACTAGTATTCGTACGCCTACAGGAGCCACCCCATTTGCCTTGGTCTATGGTGCTGAGGCAATCTTACCCATTGAGGTCAAAATTCCTTCGTTACGAGTCTCCCTGAAGGGTTTGACGGATGAAGAGGAGTATAGACAATCACGCTTGCATGAGCTAGAAATGCTAGAAGAAAGAAGACAAAAATTCCTTGAACCATCTACAAGCATATCAGAACCGTCTCTGTCGTAGTTACAATAAGAGGGTCATGGTCAGGAGATTTGATATTGGTGACTTAGTCCTAATGCAGAACTCAAAGAGCCAAGCTGACAGAGAAAAGCCAAGAAAGTTTGAACCAAACTAGTTGGGCCCTTATGTCATCATCTCTTCTTTTGGTTCTGGAGCCTATCAGCTGGCGACTCCAGATGGAGAACAATTGACAAAACCCATCAACAGTTTACATCTCTAGAAGTTCTATGCATAGCATCAGGAGATCGAGCTGAGAACGACAAAAATACAAAAAAAAAAATGATAAAAAAAATTGTTGCCTTGATGAAAACCTGGCAAACAAGCATCTCGGAAACAACAAACAAATAAGAAAAATGAAAAAATAGTAAAAAAAAAAATTCGTCCAACAGTGAAAACCTGGCAAACAGGCACTTTGGATAGGTACCATGGTGAAAACCTGGCAAACAGGCGCCATGTGTAATCAATCATTGCGCTGCCATCTACTGTCACTTTGTCTACCTTCGCCTAGGATGAAGGACATCTCATGTTATTATCACGCCAATCGATATGACATTATACCCTTCCTTTCATGGTTGATAAATGATTGACATCAAGTCTTGACAACTGTCCATCTGGTAAACCAGCAGTATCACGTCCATATTCCCTAAAGTTGGCTAAGTCTTGGACCTGACTGAGGGAAAAATTGGTATCATATAACTACAGTGGATGTCACATAAGGCTTTGGAAAACATCATAAAAAGTCCTGAAAAAAGACAAAAACATCATTAAAAGTCCTAAAAAAAAACAAAAACATCATAAAAAGTCCCAAAAAAAAAATAGACAAAAACTTTGAAAAAGTCCTGAAAAAAGACCTAAACATTGGAAAAGTCTTGAAAAAAGACCTAAACATTGGAAAAGTCCTAAAAAAAGACCAAAACATTGCAAAATGTCCTGAAAAAAGACAAAAAGCATTGCAAAATGTCCTAAAGAAAGACCTAAAAATTGAAATAGGTCCTGAAGAAAACAACAACAAAATGTCAAACACAGGATCATCTC
This sequence comes from Sequoia sempervirens, assembly GCA_007258455.2. Lineage (NCBI taxonomy): Eukaryota > Viridiplantae > Streptophyta > Pinopsida > Cupressales > Cupressaceae > Sequoia > Sequoia sempervirens. Next base: position 3,158,565 of record VDFB02047397.1, read on the forward strand.
TGGTCAAATCTATCCTGTCAATCGATCAAGTTTTTATCATTTGTCTAAACTACGTTGTCTCTATGCATTTGCTACGTAGGCAAGACTCACATTTGAGTCCCCGAGACATTAGGTCAGTCCTTTTAGGTTTGTCAAAATAAAATCATGACGCAATCTTTGGTCATCAAGACAAAGTCATTAGTAGTGTCGAACTACAAGGTCTCTGAGTGTATGACGTAGGCAAGGCCATCTATCGATGAGCCCCCGAGGCCGCACTAGGTTAGTCCATTAGGGTTCATGACATCACACTGGCACACATGTCAAAAAGTCTTCAAGACAACACAAATCTTTCCTAAATGAACAAAACTCATCAAGCAAATTCTGGCAATCATTTATCACAACATGACAAATCTCATCGAAACATATCATCATGACAATAGCAACATCTAGTCAGTACAAGTCAAACTCAGTCAAAACAAGTCAAATCATCATGACCTGTCAAACTGACAACCCTTGGTTATTCTTCAGATGTGTCCTTCTGAAGAACCAACTCTGTCATTTATGCCTTAGGATGTGTCTTTCCTAGGCATCGTCATTATCATTTGACATTTTGAGCGATCCTCTTGACATATAAGGATCACTCTTCGTGACATCAGTATTCTTTAGATGTGTCCTTCTGAAGAACCAACTTTGTTATCTATGCCTTAGGATGTGTCCTTCCTAGGCATCATCATCATTTCGAGGGACCCCTTCCGACTATTAGGGATCAAATCCTCTCGACGTCAATATTATTCAGGATGTGTCCTTCCTGAATTCACCAATTCTTGACATTTTTCATCTAAGATCATCAAAACTTTAAACATTTCGACATCTCGACATTATCAAACATGGCATCTTGACATCAGAACAATGGATATCCAGATGCACTTGGCAAACATTTGACACTTGTCTTTTGGATTTTTATCATGTTATTAGTTTTTCAGCGAGATTCCACTAACAGGATTTAGAGAAGCAGCAACATATCATGATGATTGACACGCATGACTACTAGTTTCTCAGCAAGGTCCTGATTCTAGGGTTTAGAAAAAAAACGACGCATCATGATAAGGGCTTTATTTTATATTTTGACAATCATGTTGCTAGTTTCTCAAGGATGTCCTGGAAACAGGATTTAGAGAAGCAACGACGTTTCATGATTTGTTGTTTTGTCTTTTTCTGCTTGTGGTTGGTTATGACAAAAAGACGGGGGCAATTGGGCTCTTAGTATGAATCATGATCATCCTTGTCTGTAACTACTTGTCTTATGTGATGGTATGACCTTGCACACCTTGATCTATGTCATATCATGGTGTTTGTTGGCCATCACAATAGTCTGCCTAGTGATGATTAAGAGCAATAAATATTAAAGTCCTATGGCAATGTTTTGAAGGATTTGGTCTAGGAACTAACATGCATCTCTTTTTGTCTTGTCATATTCTCTCACCCATCTCATATAGGCATTGCATCCATATCATCATCCATATCTTTTGCACTAACATTTCTTTGTCTCTTCATATTCTAGTCTCCTCATCAATTTCGAGAGCACACCCATGTTCTTGGAACCCATCTTTCCTCTCGAGGGGGCATACCGCTACCCTCCTCATTATTCCTCCTCATCTTATTTTGCACTGGGGCATATCTTTGACTTATTTTCTTTGTCGCAATGCGACATGCTACATTATGACAAAGAGGGGCAAAATGTAGACACCTAAAAATGACCTAGGCCTACAAGCTTCATTTTTATCACTTTCGTCCTAGCATAATTATGATATTTAATTATGTCCTTGGTCCACATTCGACTATCAATTAAATAATTCATAATTATTTAATTAATTCATGTCCATTTATTCTTCATGATTATTAAATAAATAAATTTTATTTATTTATTAAATACGTCATTAATTGTCTAAATCTTCCTCTAATTAAATAAATTTCTAAATTTGTTTAATTATCTTTATTCGTTTATTTCTTCCTGATTATTAAATAAGTGAATTTCATTTATTTATTTAATATGTCACTAATTCTCACAATTAAATAAATTCATTAATTTATTTAATTCTTAATCATATCTTCTAAATTAAATAATTATCTTTAATTATTTAATTGTCAAAATTAATATTCCTCTAATTTTAAATAAATGAAATTATTTAAAATGTCATCACAATTTTAACTGACACTTCATTTTGGGTAAATAATCTAAAAAATATTATTTATTGTCTCACAAAATCCATATTTTGAGTTGATTTAATTCAAATTGGTAGCTTTCTTCCAAAAAATCAAATAAAGCAAGCAGATTCTTGATTTTATCAAATTTGCTTTTCAGTCCATCTTTTATGGATCTCACAAAGCAGGCTATCTTTATCTTCTCAATTTTGAAAATCTTTATTTTCAAAATTAATTATCTCATATTTTCTCCACCGCTGATTCGATTTTCTCATATGACATCTTGATCACTCATTTAAGGATTTTTCCCCAACCCTAATTAGGGATTATCGAATTGAATCTTGTCCTCTGATTTTAGGTTTCTATCAAGAGTCAATCTCATCCGTCCGCTCAAAATTGTGTTTTCTATAAAAGACAATTTTGTTCATAATTTTAGGATCCATCCACCACTTCATTAATAGAGGCATTATAGTCATTTAGTATTCATAGCATTGTTTTCATTTATCATATTGTCATAGGCATAAATATAATCAAATCCTTCAAAACTTGCATAGGACAATGGCATAGTCAAATTACTCACACACTTGATCTGAGGGCACAAATCATACGCTGCAAGCTAGAAGGTGTTATGGAGGTGATTCATGGAAGCTTCGCAAATCTGGTATAATTGTTTCGTTATTTATTTGCTTTCTTTGTACTTCATATCTCTTTGGGTTTATTTCATATGTTTTCAATTGATTATCTGATATCTAAATCTGAATTTTACCCTTAGATACAGACTCTCCCCTAATTAAACTATGTTCCTAGATATTAGAAAAAATGAAACAACAAACAACTAGCTAACAATCGGATCCATCCACCCTGCAACAAATATGTTAGAAGTTTATATCTTGGTCTTCAATAAGCATTGATAGTTACACAAATGTTAGAAAAACTAACACAAATTCCAACATGACAGGTTAGGGTCAGTAATAATAAAAAATAATCCAAAACAGAATCTGAAAATGAGATTTACCCACTATTTTTACCTTGCAAAACTCTCTATTCAAGGCAGGTTCACCCCTCTATAGAAAACAGTTAGAAACAAAGGCTAAAAATAGGCATTTGAATGTTGTTTTACCTATGTCAAGGGCAGGTTCACCCCTCTGTGAGGCCAGGTTCACCCCTCTGTAGAAAATAGTCAGAAACAGAGGCCAAAAACAAGAATCTGAATGTTGTTTTACTTGTGTCAAGGGTAGGTTCGCCCCTCTATAGAAAACAATCAGAAACAAAGGCTAAAAATAAGAATCTGAATGTTGTTTCACCTGTGTCAAGGGCAGGTTCACCCCTCTGTAAGGGAAGGTTCACCCCTTTGTAGAAAATAGTCTAAAAACAAGGCTTAAAAATAGATTCTGATACTCAAAAGGGTGACCCTAAAGAGAAGGTTTTCCTGTTTGTGGGAAATTTCACCCCTCCTTGGGCAAGTTCGCCCCTCTGCAAGGGCATGTATGCCTCTTTGTTACCCTAACTTATAAAAATTCCAAAAACAACAAACGTGAAACTAAAGGGACCCATCTGTGGGTCCCACCAAGCGTGCCAAAAATGTGAACAAGTGTTTTTCTATCTAAATTTTCAAGACTTAACTAGAAATGCAAAATGAAATAACATAAGACCACCTCATGATTGGGCTACATTTAACACAAATAAAAGAAGAAAACAAAGCAAGAAGTATACCTTTTATCTATGTTGTTCCTTGGTTGGCCCTTGATGCAACTTGATGTGTATGCTCCTTGGATGACAAATATGTGATGAAAATGGGTGTAAGGTGAGTACATGATAAAATGAGCAATGTGGATGCAATGAAGATGAGAGCTAGTGAAAGTTCTAAGAATTCAAAAAGATGGCTTGAAAATTTGAGAGCATAAGGGTGCTAAAATGTCTAAGTTGTATGAATTCCTAAAAATGGGGAGGTATTTATAGAAGAAATTGAATTCTCTAGAGAATTCAACGGTCAGAATTGAGCCACCATGGCCAAGATGAAGGGCTATGGTGAGTTGAGGACTCACAAGCCCTCACATCTTGACATGTGGAGGATGAAGTGTCCAAAGGACATGGTGAGATGGAAAGGGTACAAATGATGTGGAGGAAGGACAAGTACTTTGAAAGTACCTTGGGAGATGAAAAGATTTCCTCAAAAAAGAATTTTTTGTTCCCACATGAGAGGAAAGTGACATATGAGAAATTTGAGTACTCCTCAAAAATCTCTATGGGGAAGAGGAAAGTAGTTGGAGAAATAAATGTGAATTAAATTCACATGATTGGGAATATCTTGTGGACAAGAGAAGGTTCCCAAAAAGAAGGATTTTGACACATATGAGTGATGTGACAAGTCAAAGGTTCTAGAACTCTACATGGGAATAAGAAGAGTCTTAGAAGGATAAATGTGAATTAAAAATTCACATGGGGAAGAGAGGAGTCTTGGATGCATAAATGTGAATTAAAAATTCACATGGGGGAGAGGGTCAATGTCAAATGTGGAAAATGTGAAGGTTGACCAAAAAAGGTATGCTAAATGTAGCAAGGGTATTAGATTAAAGTTGTGCAAATACATGATTAAGAAAATTAATGAGGGATTAGAAGCAAGTGGGAGAATATAGAGGATGTGAAATTAATCTTGATTAAGAGTGTGCACATCCTAATCATGGATCAATTAAACTAATCCAGATTAGAAGAGGGTTATGGAGGATGTGACAAGGAGAGAGAAAAAGAAGAATTTAAATTGATTTAATTCAAAAGGTCAAATGACTAAATTAAATAAATTGATATGTTTATTTAATTTAGAGAGGAAATATGAAAGGTAAAGTATTTAATTGTTAAATTAAATACTTTAGAAACCTTAGGTAGAAGGTGAAATATTAATTAAATAAATCTTTCAATTAATATTGATGAAATAGACGAATAAAGTAGACGAGTTTGACCATGTGGGAGTGGTCAAATTTGGATGTCTACAACAATAATAATTTGTCATAAAACATTCTTACATATTTGATCACATAGAATAATGGACAAATAATTAGAAGATTAAATTTAAAGGGTTTCTTTAAAACATAGATTTTTACGACATATCCAAACATTAGATAACCCTCTAGTAATCCAATTAAAAATTATGGTTACAACATTACTATCCTCTACTTAAAAACTAAAAACAATTTGACAAACAAATTTGAGAATAGAACCAAGTAGGAATTTCATGAAATCATATTAAAACAAGAGAGTTAAAATATGTTTCTTTCATCTTCTTCCTCTTTCCAAACTACAACAATTATTTATGAACACACACACACACACACACATATAGTTTTCATTTCAAATAATCAATCAAATGGAAAAGAAAAGAAATGAACGAAAATAGATTGAAGAATTAATTTTAAAAGAAAGAATGTAAATGGAAATCCAAGAGTAATCAGATTATATAGAGTTTCAAGTTAGTTGGAAATTAGTTTCTTGTTAAAAATTTAAATTCTTAGTTAACTTGTTCTTAAATTATTGTTTTATTGTTGGTAAAAATTAAAAGACTATCTTTTCCTTTTTAAGAAAATTAAGTAAACTCTTTAATTATCTTATTAACTTTAAGATTTATTATTCAACTTCAATTACTTCCAATAATTCAAACCTCAAAGTTAGACTTGAGATATTTTCAAGTATATTAATTTTGAATACTGATTAAACAAAATAGTCATATTTGAATTGTCCATAAATGTAAGGAAAAAATATTGGTCAAAAAAACCTTAAAATTAATACAAACTTTAAATTTAAAAATTTATTTTATAGTTAAAATGTATATAAGATGAATTAGAATTATATGATAATGTTTGTCCCAAGTTATAAGACTAAATATTAGTATGCAATTCAATCAAATAATTAAACACATTCAAATTCATTTCATGCTCTATTGTTTTAATATAATTTTGGAATATTGATTAATTTTATCTAGTCTTTAGTTGTTTGATTAGAATGAGTTGAATATATATTGTTATCAATTTCATTGTTACCTTTAGTTTTAGAGATAAATCTCTAGTTAAGAATATGGAACTTACTCATGGATGTGCATCCTCTCATTGAGGTCATTTCTCTTAGATTAATTAGATGCCTTCAAGGTTAGAAGTTATAGGAAGGGTTGTTATTAGACTAGATTGTATCGACCACTTCATCCTACGTGTGGTGTGTACAAGATGGCAACATAAACTTGATGTCACCAAATGCGCTTAGTATGTTTTCCCTAGTTATATATATTGATTGAGTTAAAACCCCCAAAAAAATTAAATTGGAACTCAAGAAAGATATATAACTAGGGAAAACATACTAAGCGCATTCAATGACATCAAGTTTATGATGCCACCTTGTACGCCTCACATGTAGGATGAGGGGTGATTGGTACAATCTAGTCTAATAACAACCATTCCCATAACTTCTAATCTTGAAGGCATCTAATTAATCTAAGAGAAATGACCTCAATGAGAGGATGCACATCCATGAATACATTCCATATTCTTAACTAAAAATTTATCACTAAAACTAAAGGTAACAAGGAAATTGATAACAATATATGTTCAACTCATTCTAATCGAACAACCAAGGGCTAGATAAAATTAATAATATTTCAAAATTATATTAAAATAACAGATCATGAAATGAATCTAAATGTGTCTAATTGTTTGATTAAATTGCATATTAATATTTAGTCTTATAACTTGGGGAAAACATAATCATATAATTCTAGCTCGTCTTATATATACATACATATATATACATATATACATATATATATACATATATATACATATGTATATATATGTATATATATATTTATATATGTATATACATATATATATATACATA
>VDFB02047397.1:3165723-3199699 GCA_007258455.2 Sequoia sempervirens
TTGGGGTTCCTTGGATTTCACACCTTGCTTTGATGGGAAACCGAAAAACATAATAAAGAAGCGTGAAAAAGAAAAAAGTGGTAATGTCAACACAAAATTTGGAAAACCCTTCAAAAGAATCCACCTCAATCATTTTATAACAAAAGACAAAAAATTACACAACAAACTTTGATGAAGTTGATTACGAGCAACCATCAAATCCAGAAGAAATGAAACAAATTTATGGAAAAGGCTATGAACTTATGAAAAAACTTGGATATAGTGGAAGAGGATGTGGTGCTAGAGAAAAAGGTATATGTGTCCCTATAGAGCCTCACACACAAGCAAAGACTAGTGGTCTTTGTTATTGTCCCTTGAAAGAAACCAACAAGCCTTCACTTAATATGAACACTGTTACAAAAGAGTCCTCTACGCCAACTTTAACATTAGTGCATCCTGAACTAATAGACACTAGTGGTCTTGGTTTTTGTCCTTTGAAAGAAACATAGAAATCTTCACTTAATATCAATGTCATCACACAAAACACTAATGATTTGAATTCATTAGATTTTACACCCTCCTTTAAAGAAGAATACAAAATATTGCAATCTAAAGAGTCTTGTGTAAGTATGAAACCTTGTAATAAGAGAGAAATGTCTTTGTCACAAAATAAAGAAACGTCTTCTACTATTGATCAAGAGAGTATTTTGTCAAGACTCCTCCAAGATCATCTGATATCCCTCCCTCTAAGAACTCAAAAGAAAATTTACTACAAGAACTCATTTTGTGCATATCATAGAGTTCATGGTCATTCTACTAATGAATGTAAGGCTTTTAATAACAAAATTCAACATCTTAAGGATTGTGGTGCTCTTCCTTGTGTTGGAGCATCTAGTTGCTATAATTGATACTTATTTTCATTTCAGCTCATCCTTGTCTTGCACTAAGTGAGGGCAAGGGGCTAGGTTAGCCTTGTCCTCGTATGACACTTGTCCCTGTCTCTTTTGGCTAGTTGACCATCTTACATGTATATATATAAGAGCAAGCTTGGGATGTGGACGACATGCCTTAAGTTGGTTCGCATGTGACATACTTAGCATTACATTTTGGGGGCAACCCCTTTTCATGATTTAGTATTTAGAAACATATGACTTGGCATAGGGCTTTCGACTAAGCTCTCACTAAGCTCTCATGTCTTCTTCTAATTTAAATAAATTGCTCACAACAATGGTGTTAGCAATTGCTTTAAAGTGGGGGCATACATTGAAACTCATGTTTTACTGTGCGATTTTCTTTATTCGTGTGATGCATCTTTTTATTGGTGGTGTCATGTGTCACATCCTCCTTCTTAGGTCTAGGGGATTTACTGCAAACTAGGGTTTGCTTCTTAGCTAACTGGTCTGTTTCTTCACACAGGTGGACCACATTCTCTAATGACTAGACTACCATTTCATGGGTTTGATGGTCTTGCCTCTTCTTTTTAGGAACATGCGGTTGATCACAAGCTGTAACACAACTGACTTTAGGATTCAATCATTTGCTCCTCCTTAAAGGAGGAGGTCTTTGCACTTTCACTGAAACAAAACTAATTCCCAAATTAAAATGCAATGATTTAAATTGTTTCCACAAATTAATTCCAAAACCTTTATGCACAAATTTTAATATAATATTTAAAGCTAAAGTAAAGGCTTTGAAATTAAATGCATAATAATAAATTGAACAACAATTTCACTCAAATACATTCAATCATGTCGTAAATAAGTTATTAATTCAATAAACTCAAAGATTTAAAATACTTTATTGCTCAGACAATTTATTAAACTTTAATACTTATCTTTGGAAATGTGCAGAAGAAATCCCCAACTATTGCTAGAATGGTCCTTGGTTCAGCCTCTTCCATCTATGAGCAGTCTGGGAGGAAAGCAGACTTTGATGCTCTACATGAGTGGTGGTTCCACCGGAACAATGCTCAACACTCATGCCACAAAACCATGCCCTGGCCAGGACTATCCTGAGTGTACGTACTTGTACCCCAGGTTGGATACCCACTGTAGGAGTGCCCCTTCTCCATCCTACTCACAACTTGCTAACCTAGAACCCTATTCCCGCAATGTTCTCTACTTGATATTTTTTCTTTTTTCTTTTTCTTTGTCTGCCTCTCAATAATTTAGTTTTCACAGGTTTTATACAACACAAAGGGTAGTTCCAACCGACACACCCTTTTACAAATAATTACAACATCCCGTGAAAACTCTAATTATTATTTTATTACATTTTCTTTCTTGAACTATTACATTAGTTCATATATTTATTTATTTACTTTTATTCTCTTTTCTTTTTTCTTTTTGTTCCACGGGGAAAAAGTCTCATAACAATTCTCCCCTTGTTGTTTAGCTGCTGCCCTTAGTAGCTTGATGATTTTCTGCATCACACATACATATAAATAAAACAACCTTTAGTTAAACAAATGAAGATATTGGTCTTTAATAAAAAAAACATTTTCCCAAGTAGAACTATCATTATCACAATGACTCCATTTATTTTTTACTTCATTTATAACCTTATTTCTCAATATTCTAGATCTTTTATCAATTATTTGTTCTGGTTCAACCTTAAATTCACAAGAAGGTTCAATAGAAATAGTTTTCCAATCAATAACATGATTTGCATTGTATATATATTTCTTAAGTAAACTTACATGAAATACATTATGGATTTTTAATTGAGGGGGTAAAGAAAGTTTATAAGCAACATCCCCTAATCTTTCTAATATTTCAAAAGGTCCACAAAAACAAGGAGCTATCTTAGAATATTTACCCAATTTTAATGAACTCCTTTTTGGTTTGACTCTAAGAAAAACATGTTCACCAACCTCAAAATCTCGAGTAGACCTCTTAGAATCTGCCCAAATTTTATACCTATCTTGGGCAGCCTTCATATTTTTTTTGGATTTATTAATAATGGCTTCCATCTCTAACAAGTTTTCATTCTAATACCAAACTTTATGGACAGGATCAGACCATGAAATGGGTGTATTACAATTTCAGCCATAAACAACTTCAAAAGGTGACATCTTAATGGTGGAATGATATCCTTGATTGTATGCAAACTCTACCAAGTGTAAATAGTCTTCCCATGACCCAGGTTTATCCATGGTATACATTTGTAACATGTCTTCTAATATTCTGTTAACCCTTTCTCTTTGGCCATCGGACTTGGGATGATAGGCAGTACTAAAATTTAAATGAGTACCAAGTTCTGCAAATAGAGATTTCCAAAAGGAGGAGGTAAACCTAGGATCTCGATTTGAAATAATATTCTTTGGAATACCATGTAGCCTAACAATTTCTTTGACAAAAATGTGGGTAATATATTTGAAGCAGAGGATTTTATTTTGATAGGCAAGAAATGTGCCATCTTGGTTAATCTATCCACCACTACAAAAATAAAGTCATTCACTTTTTGTGTTTGAGGCAATCCCATAATGAAGTCCATACTAATTGAATCCCATTTCCAAGTTGGAATAGACAAGGGTTGCAAGAGGCTTGGAGTTTTACATTGTTCTGCTTTTACCTTTTGACAAGTTAAACATTGTTGAACATAAGTACAAATTTCATTCTTCATTTGAGGCCAAAAGTAGTTTCTTTTGATTGAGAGACAAGTCTTCTGGAATCTAGGGTGTCCGGCTATTGGGATATCATGAGAGTCTTTTAGTATTTGAGATTTAAGGTTAGGTATAATGGGAATGCACAACCTTCCTTTGTAATAAAGGAGACCATTGCTACTCAAAAAATTTAAGATTCTAATCGGTCTTTCAAATGGACATTAGAGGAGGGGTTTTGGAGACCTTCATAAATGGATTAAAAATAGTCATCAATAGGTAACTTGGATTTTATATCTTGTTCAAATTGGCTTCTCTCAAGAGTCAAGGCATTAACATAGTCGTTTTCGACTTAAGGAATCTGCCACTACATTTTCTTTTCTAGGAACATATTGGATGTTGAAATCATATTTAGTTAAGAGTTCCATCCATGTTCTTTGTCTCATATTAAGGTGAGGTTGAGTAAAGATGTGTTGGAGACTACAATGGTTAGTTTTTAATATAAACTTATTCCCTAATAAATAATGGTGCCAAACCTTTAAAGCATGGACAATGCCTAGTAATTCAAGATCATGGATTGGATAATTTCTTTCAGCAGGTAATAACTTTCTAGATTCATAACACACCACTCAGTTATCTTTCGTTAGAACACCACCGATACCTGTACCACATGCATCGGTGATCACAACAAAAGGCTTACTAAAATTAGGAATACAAAGGATAGGTGAAGATGTTAATAAAGCCTTTAGTGTGTGAAAAGCTCTATCACATTCTGGGGTCCAATTATAGCTTTGTTCTTTCTTAGTTAGATTAGTTAAAGGTGAAGCTATCTTGGAATAATTCTTAACAAAACGACTGTAAAACCCAGACAATCCTAGGAAACTTTTAACTTCATGCACATCCTTTGGGATACGCCAATCTTGAATTGCCTTTATTTTAGCATGGTCGGGTGAAATACCTTTTTTAGAAACAACATGTCCTAGGTAAGATACTTCTGATTTGAAGAATTCACACTTGCTAAGTTTGGCATATAACTTATTCTTTCACAAGGTTTCTAGTACCATTCTAAGATTTTCTTCATGTTCTTTTTCATTTTTTGAGTATATTAAGATATCATCTAGGAAAAATGATTACAAACACATCCAAAAAAGGGCGAAAGATATTGTGCAATAAGGTCATAAAAGTTGTAGGTGAGTTAGTTAAACCAAAAGGCATAACTACAAATTCATAATGACCATATCTCATTCGAAAGGAAGTTTTGGAAATGTCAAATTCTTTAATACGAATTTGATGGTATCCTAATCGTAAATCAATTTTGGAAAAACATTTAGCATCATGTAATTGATCTAGGAGATCATCAATTCGAGGTAAGGGATACTTATTTTTTATGGTTAATTTATTAAGTTTTCGATAATCTATGCATAACCTCATGGTGCCATCTTTCTTTTTGACAAATAATATTGGTGCACCCCAAGGAGAGGCACTTGGTCTTATTTTTCCTTCATTAAGTAATTGTGTCAACTGAATTTTTAGTTCTGTTAATTTAGGGATAGATTGACAGTAGGGAGCTCTAGAGACTAGTTTTGCTCTGGGAACTAAATCAATTGCATGTTCTACAGATCTTTTTGGGGGTATACTATATAAATCTTCAGGAAAAACATCGTTAAATTCTTGCACTACAGGTTTAATATTGATGTGTAACTTGAATTTATCACCTGTTTGAAAAAGCATAGCACAAAATATCTTACAATTTTTCCTAGCACTACGCTTGATTTGCATGCCTGAAATGGTTTTAATGTGAAGAGGTCTTTTCTCCCCCTGTAAAATTTGACATGTCCCCATGTTAGAGTTTATGATGATTTGTTTGTTTTCACAAACAAGGAGGGCATTATTTCTTTCCAACCAACTCATACCTAGAATGGCATCATATTTACCAAGATTCAATACATGAAAATGATCACATGTTACAAAGTTATCTAACTCAAATTCTAAGTTTTCAATAAGTGTACCAATTTGTTTTACTATTCTACCATCTTCCATTTCTATAGCTAAGGGCTCAATTAACTTATATGCAATTTTTAGTTTAGAGACAACTTTAGGAGAAATAAAATTATGATTACTACTAGAATCAACAAGAAAAATAATAGGATGACCATGTATGAATCCTTTTATTTCAATTAAGGAGGGTTTAAAATGCACCATACCTGCATCAATGGCTGCATAAATCTTCATGTTGGGTTGTGGAGTAGTGGTAGTTGTGCCCTTGTTTTTGGGTTTATAGTCTTCTTGTTTGTGAGGTCAACAATGTTGGTAATGGTTCTCACCGCAAGTCCAACATTGTATTTCAGGAGGTGTTGGTTTATTTTGGTTGGGTCTAACCATCTTGGTGAATCGACAATGGGATTTATTTTGACCAAATTCATTGTGCTTTCTTTTACATTTTTCCCTGGTTTGCCTTGAAATTTGATCAAGTGTTTCATTTTTCTTTGCAATTTGGGCTGCGTCATCTACTGAGGTGGGTTTACCACACCGCACATTAGCTTGGTATGCATGTATTAAACCATTTATGAATCGAACCACTCAATCATGTCCTTCAATAAATGGTACAAATCCATTAAGCCTTTCAAAATCTTGTTTGTATTCATTTACTGATTGACCTCTTTGTTTTAATTCAAAGAATTCAATTTTGTTTTCTTGTATGAAAAAATTAGAATGGTATTTTGTGAAAACAATTGTTTGAATTGTGACCATTTCACTTTGTTGGATTTTAGTTTTTGAGATTGAATAATATCTTGCCACCAATTCGAGGCACTATTTTTTAGTTGATATGTGGCAATTTGGGTTCTACTATAACTACTAGTTCCTTGTAATTCAAAGTATATTTCTAAGTTGGTTAGCCATTGTTCCGCTTCCTCTCCAGTGCCAATATTGCCACTATACTCTAGTAATCTAATCTTTCAAGCAAAGTTGTTTAATTATTTTTGTGTTTGTTTACTATTATTATCTTTAAAGGATTCATATTCAGAAGTGTGAGAAGTGCTATCACTAGAAGTTGAGTCTTCCTCTCATGATATTGGTTGTTTCTTAGAATTTTTTGATTTACTTTTGCTATTTTCTTACTTGACTTTGAACTCTTCTTGCTTTATGATTGTTCTACATTGTTGGGTCTCCTTTGAACTCTTGTGCTTCTTTCTTAAGTTGTACTTGGGCAGCTAATGCAACAAATTCCTGCATTAATGCTTGGTTGGTTTTCTCCAAATTCTCATAAGCTTTCAGATGTCATTGTGGTAGGTCAATCTGTTTATGTAAAGGAATTAAATCAGTATTTGATTGTTCTAAAATTTGCCTCTCACTTGTTGGGTGAAGCCATAATAGTGGTTTACAATTTGATGGAGGAAGGAAAATTGAGAAAAAACAACCCCATGGAAAAAAATTGGTTTTAGGGGTTCGCATGAACCTACATGTTCGACCGAACCATAAAGGGGTTCGACCGAACTAGGGTTCGAGCGAACCCATTAATATGGGCCCACATTTCCCACCCAAAAACAAAGGAAAAATGCATGTTAGTGGGGTTGAATGAACCACTGGTTAGCCTAGAACCCACGGGTTCGCTAGAACCCCAGTTCTAACCTTTTAATTTTAATTTGTTCACACAAAAACCTAAAATTTTACGGCTTTCAAGCTCAGGTTGGGGATGAAAATGGAGGAATATTTAGAAACCAAACTTGGAATCGGTAGCCTTGAGCAGAGCTATCCAATGAATATAATTTTAGTATGTTTTGGTTTTATTATCTATCTATTTTTTAAGTTTTATTAAATATAGGTTTTCATGAAAACAAAATCTCTGATTACGCACAAGTGGAAAAATAGAATATTATAAAAAAATTTTAAAATATGAGTGCACCAGATATTGAAGTCCTTGATCCAACAAAAAAGAAGAGGAATTTTGATACATCTGATAAAAGTTATGTGTTATCGGTCGCTATGTCAAGATTGTCATTTGATTGACTTCTAAACTTGATTAAAGAAAAATATTCAATAAAACTATCTAACCAAGTGGAAGCACTAGATATCAGGAGTTAGAAATCTAAATTTGAAAATTGGAATTTTATCCTTCATGGAAAAAAAAGTTATCGTTATCTGATTGTCGTCACTTTTAAAAATGTTGTTTTTAAAAAAACCAATTTTGTGGGAGATGGAAAAAGAAGTGCAATATGATTCCAAAAATTGAAAAATATTTTTTATAATCTACAGACAAAATGTGACAAGACTCTAGTTTACATCATCTTCAAATTCCTTATGGTTTAATCTATAGGTGCCCAAATGTGGAGATTGTGTTAAAAAATATCAGTGTCGTTTGGCCAAAAGTGTAAACCACTATTGTGGGATCACCACTGCTAATCTTAAACTTGCAAAAGAAAACTCAATAAATAAAAGGGTGAAACTAAAGTCTCAAAATGTGGAGAAATTTAGAAGGTTAAATTTAATATAATATTGCCTTATGTAGCTACAATTTTGAGAAGGGCTATAAAACTAATGCCAAAATATATTTTGAGGATGTGTGCTCAATTATTTAATTTCAGATTTATAGTTAAATCAAAGTCCAATCTCCATACATCCACAAATGCAATATTTTCACCTTGATTCCATTTCAAGTGTGAAACTGATAAAATGGTATGTGAAATCTTTATCTTATGTTTTGATTTTGCAACAGTATCTTTCCAATATCACTGTCAATATTCAAATATTACTTAGTAGTAAATATTTCAGTATGGAAAGTATTTGTTTTAACAAGATTTTAAGAGAAAACTTTGTCACATTTAACAATAAAAGGTAAATTCCTGGAGTTCTAGGTAACAACAAAACCAAATCTACTTTGCGTGAAATTTATTCTAGTGTAAATGCATGGGCTAGAGATTTTTCTGGAGAAATGTCCTATATGAGCTTTCCAAGCTCATTTTCTCCTTCAACGGTCCACAAGTGCAGAGAAGGCATGGTTGACAGATCGTTCAATGCCAACCGTTGATTGTTGTTTTGTTTCCCGCCGCTATTGCTTCTCGCCGTTTTATTTCCCGTCGTCGTTTGATTTTCGTTCATTATTTCCGCCCACCGTTTTATTTTGCCCGCCGTTTACATTCAATGCAAAAGCTTCGGATGATATTTTCATTTGTCAGAGCCTTCGTCAGTTTAACCTACTTTCTTGGTGAAGACATCACTACTAAACAGCTGCCTGGATAAACTTTTTGGAATAGACTTGGCCGCCGTGGTTGATAGTAAAACGCATCTCAACCATCCATTTTTTATCGATTTTATCGCCAGTTTAATACGTATTTCCTCGTCTTCGCCGCTATTGAATGATTCATCGCATTCAATCTCACTTAACCTGCGCAGTCTCTTTCACCGCCTCATTCATTTACATGAGATATTTTCTTCTTTGGGATTTTATTTGCAAAACTCAGGGTCGTCGAATTTAGACGAGGAGCTAAAGAGTTATTTTTCTGCAAATGTTTTCTAGCTTTCACGAGTTCCTGATAGTTAGCGTCATGGTTGCCATGGGAATCGCCTTCTTAGGTCTTCCAGGGAAGAAGGTATTCTTCATTTATCTCTGAATTTGACTAGAAATTTATAAAGCCTTTTCAACAAATCCATTTTGTGCATATCCTGCAACCATTGCAGTCCAGTAGATGGCATCTGTGTGAGGCATCTTATCAAACAATCAAGGAGAATGCTAGCAAAATTTGTCAAAAATGAAAAGAACAACTGTAAATCCCGACAATCCTGTTCCCTGTAGCTTCTTGCTTGTTGCAAATGAAATCTGTTCATCTTTTAGGCCACCATTTTTTTTTTCACTTTCAATTCATGGAGCTTAAGAGAAGGCACTTTCAACAATTGTTCCATTTTTTTCACTTAACCAGACGTGGCATTTGTATACACACTCCACTCTGCCATAATTTCCTACACCAAAATTTAACAAAACATAACCCTAAATCCTAACGCATGCAATACATTTTTTTTTTTTGTTTTGGCTGAGTAGAGGCGAATGAAGTAGCAGCCATACTGCAGAGGCGTGGCTTGCAGTTTGAGTGTCCAGAAGCTAAAAGCGCAGCAGGGTTTCACGATGAATGATGAGTTAGTTTTGCGTTAATTTTATATTATTTAGGATTTGCAGGTTTAGAGGTTCGCACCCTTATCCTCCTTGCCCACGCTGCCAGACAATGTAGCTACACAGAGGGAGCCAAAATGTGCCACTCTTGAGAGATTATAGGCCTGCAGAGGAAGGGCCGAGCCTCCATAGTCTCGTACAGAAGCAAAACGTGTCTATGGCGAGCTAATGAAGGACATAACGCAAGTCCACGTCGGCCGTTCATCATCAGCAAAGAGCATTTAATCCAAGTGCAAAGAGCATTTAGGAGAACTACGATTAAGTAGATTGCAAAATTTAAAATCATTTCCTCAATTCAATACACCAGCCTTAAATTTCTTCCAAAGTTTAATATAGTTTAGTTCACTACCACAATTATCCATTCCTCAAACTAAGTCAAAAAAATGAGTTAAATCTAGTAAAAAAATCCCAACACTTTCCCACCAACATTATTTCTTCTAGCCTCATCATGTTCTATGATGCCAGCAGATGTTGTCAAGACAATGAATCCAAATTGCATGTAAACAAGGGAGAAATATCCATAATGGCAGTTAAATCAAAAATTGAGGGATGAAAAAATATGCCTGATATTGCTAATTATATTCAGTAAAGGGGCATCCAAAGTTGCAATGGGTGAATTCAATTTTCACCTATGCCATGAAAGTTTCCCTGTTGAGATGGAAGCAATCTTGCAGTCCAGGATTCAATCTCTTTGACCCCAACATCAAAACGAGGACTTATCACATCACACTTGTTAAGCCTTCCATTGAGCTCTACAACAATTTTCCCGGATCTGTGATCATCAACAAGCTCAAATTCTCCAATATAGCCTGCAAAAAATAGATGAATGTATCAGATGCCTAAATAAATTATTTCTTTGCATGACTTATAAAGCCTGAAAAAGCAAACCTGCCATGACAAACTGCATACTCAAGTCAATGACAAACAGAAGAAATTTTAAAAATTGATTTACCATGTTTTTGCATGACTTGGAGAAACTTACTGATAACTTTTGATGATGGGCTGATCATCACCTACCGCTTCCCACGTTTTTAAGCATTATACATGCTCCTAACAACATCATTATCTGCAATCTTCCAATGGAAGAATCTTTGTCTTCAATAACATTATCTGCATAGACCATGAAAATACCATCTTCGTGGAGATGGATCCTAAAGGAGAGCATATGGTAACTTGACATATTTTGTTACATCTTAAGCAGCTAGGAACAATATGGATCGTTTGTCTTGTTGCTTAAATTTTACCTTTCAGCCACATAATACTGACTATACTCCATTATGTGCACTGAACCTTAAAATTCATATATCATCGCCGCCATCAAATGCAATGGAGATTCATGTTAACTTGCATGCGAATCTCGTATTTTCCATTTGGTGCAGCAACATCTGTGAAAAGATATGGGCATGGTTTGTCACTTTGTTCCAGTTTGCTCTCTCCACGTTTCAACTGTCTATAAATACTATTTCAACTATTTTATGTGCAATAAAGAACCCATTTGCCTCCTCATTCTCTGTGTTTAATGCCAATAATAGTAGTTAATGTTTTTTATTGAGTTTATCAATCACCATAGGCTTGGTGGAAGGGAATTTTCAATTAATTAATTCACATAGGTTGTTTCTATGCCTGAAAGATTTTTCCTAAAATGAAGGGAACCAAAACCACTCTTGAAAATCCAATGCAATCAATTTCCCGGCTCAAAAAATGCCTCCAAAACTGAGCTTACACGTCTTTGGACAGGTGTGGACAATGGTGACAGTTGTACACAAATAGGGCACATAGTAATGTTGGAATGGACACGTCGATGTCAACTCTAAAAAGAAGCTGCCAAATTTCATAATGTGGGAGAATTTGTTTTCTTTTAGATGAGATGCTCCACGTACAATGTGTCCTGAACACTTTGCATCTAGGTGCAAATAATAAGCACAGTGTACGAGTTCTTAGTAGTAACAAGAGAAAAGTTGCGTTGGAGAGGCACATTGACCACATTGACCCCATATTTATTATTTATTGCAAGAAATTTGATTTAATATTTAGTGTAGTTGATTTCTCTTCCTATTGCAAACATGAAAATAAGGTTTGAAAAGGGTTTTAGAATATGTTTATTAAAATGAAAATTACAGTTTTAACATTACTCCTTTCCATTAAGTTTTAATTATTTTATCTATGTAGTTTAGTTTTAAATATATAATAAATAATTTGGTTTATAATATATAATGCTATATTTTATAATAATATAATAATTAATAGAATAGTTAATATATAAATAATATATATAATATAATAATATACTAATATAATAATAAATACATAAAATAATGACATAAATAATAAATATTTATATAATAATATAATAGGTAATACATTATTCTATAATAAAAATTAAAATTAAAATTAATAATTATATTAAATTCATTTTCTAAATGATTTATCAATTGATCTCATTTACTACACAAATGTCTGCCAAAACAAAAAACCAATTTTTTCCAAATTGACCTTTCACACCTCTTCAGCGTACCCATTGCACAAGGTGCAATAGCTAGTTATTTTTTCTTTTGTAAAAGATTTTCATAACAAGGTGATTTTTTTTCTAGTGTAAATGCATGGGCTTGAGATATTTATTTCTTTTGTAAAAGATTTTCATAACAAGGTAAATGTAAATCTATTCTAACTAGTTAATTTTCATGGTAAATCATTACTTCAAAAGTAAATGTACTTGCAATTTAATCTCTCTTTTTATTCCACAAATTCAAATTTTCAATTGATACAAGAATATAATTGAAATGAAATTAAGATAAAAGATCTTCTTCACGGTAAAAGATTTTATTTTATTTCTTACGATTTATTTACAAATGTGAAATGCAATTAACTGTACAAATAAATGTGCATATTTTTTTTTTTTTTTTTATAATTTCAGTTTATTTTTTCTTATAGTTTATTTTCTAATGTGCAAATAAATGTGCATAAATAAATAAATATTTTTTAATTTTCTAATGTGCAAAAAAAATATTTTATTTTCTAATGCAACAAGGAATTTATTTTATTTTCTAATGTGCAAATAATTTATTTTATTTTCTAATGTGCAAATAAATGTACAGCAAGGAATTTATTTTATTTTCTAATGTGCAAATAAATGTGCAACAAGGAATTTATTTTATTTTCTAATGTGCAAATAAATGTGCAACAAGGATAAAAGGCTTTGATACCAAATGAAACGAAACTAATTCCCAAATTAAAATGCAATGATTTAAATTGTGGATTGTTTCCACAAATTAATTCCAAAACCTTTATGCACAAATTTTAATATAATATTTAAAGTTCAAGTAAAGGTTTTGAAATTAAATGCATAATAATAAATTGAACAACAATTTCACTCAAATACATTCAATCATGCCGTAAATAAGTTATTAATTCAATAAACTCAAAGATTTAAAATACTTTACTGCTCAAACAATTTATTAAACTTTAATACTTATCTTTGGAAATGTGCAGAAGAAATCCCCAACTATTGCTAGAATGGTCCTTGGACTATTGCTGGAATGGTCCTTGGTTCAACCTCTTATGTCTGTGAGCAGTCTGGGAGGAAAGTGGACTTTGCTGCTCTACACGAGAACTAGTTCCATCGGAACAATGCTCAACACTCGTGCCACAAAACCATGCCCTGGCCAGGACTGTCCTAAGTGTACACACTTGTACCCCAGGTTGGACACCCATTGTAGGAGTGCCCCTTCTCTATCCTACTCACAACCTGCTAACTTGGAACCCTATTCCCGCAATGTGCTCTACTTGATTTTTTTTCTTTTTTCTTTTTCTCTGTCTACCTCTAAATAATTTAGTTTTCACAGGTTTTATACAACACAAAGGGTAGTTCCAACGGACACACCCTTTTACAAATAATTACAACATCCCGTGAAAACTCTAATTATTATTTTATTACATTTTCTTTTTTGAACTATTACATTAGTTCATATATAATTTATTTATTTACTTTTATTCTCTTTTATTTTTTCTTTTTCTTCCACGGGGAAAAAGTCTCATAATATTCACTTTAGGATTCTTTCCCTTTTTGTGAGGACAATTAGCCTCATCTTAAGAATTTACTAAGTGCACATTTTCTTGATTTTTTGGTGTCTCTAAAGGGTTAGATGGGTTTTTTGGTGCTTCACTGTCAGGAGCTCTATTGTCATCTTGAGTTTCAAGGGAATCTTGAGGTACAGAGGAAGGTTCTTCCAAATTTTGAGCCACCAATGCAAATGACTCACCTACCTCCAAGTGTCTTGTAGGCTCAGGGCTTTCAAAATTTTGAAGAAATTTCTACTAGTATTGCTCTTTCGTTTTCCCCTTCTTAAGGAAATGATGTTTGTAGATTAAATGAATGAGATCATGATGCTTTAATGGCCTTGAACCAATTTTAAATCTTTCTATCCTACTAACAACAAAATCACAAAGGCAGGAAGGTTAACCCTTAGTTCAGGGTTTTCAACACCATGGCATAGGTGAGTGAGTAGTCGGAAGGGGGGAATGACTATGATAGCACATTTCCCCTCACATGCAAAATATTTGATAATCTAAGCAACTGTTGTTCTCCATGAATTTGGAATAGAAATTCTTTGAAATCCCTTATTTTTCCCATGGGTATTGACGACAAGCAATGGATGTGGTTCTCCCTCCCTTCTAAAGAGTTCTATCATTCTTTGATAGGAAATGTTTTTGGTCTCAGTCAAATTTACACCCTCATTTTCAATACCAAGCAAAAAAGAAATGATCATAGGGCTTACCTTAAATTTATTTCCACACACTCTCATTTGGCCATCTGAGAAGTTCTTTGCAAACTCTTTGACCAGTTGTGTGTTGTGCCCCTCAAACTTCTTCATGAACTCAAGCCATCTAATTCTCTGAAACAGTTCTAAAATATTACTTAGTGCCAATAATTTATCTAGGGAAGTTGGTTTTTAATTACGTTTAACTCCACCCATCTCGCCCCTTTCTTGTGGTTCTACTTAGTATCTACTAAAAATTGTGGCACTCTAAGGATGGAAAATTGTTTAAACAAAACTGTGTTGCAGATTAAAGAAAATGCAACCTTTCAACCACTTGTACTTTGACACTTTGCTGATGAGACACAAATTAATTGTTGCATTTAACTTCGTTGTATGAGAATCATTATTGTGCATGGGATAGAGCACAAGAACTGCCATGTCTCAAGGGAAGGTACAATTTGTACAATTTACTAAATTTGGAAAGGTGGTACGTGCCAATATATTCATTTTTATTCACAATAATTTACCTACTTAAAATAAAATATGTACATACCTTATGTCCCATTATCGATTTGAAAATCATTTACCTATGCTGACGTAACAATATCATCAAATGGAATGGTGAGGGGTGGTGATGAATTTATTATGGATGAAGATGGAATGGATAATAAATGTTGTAATTATTATGATGGAAATTAGCCACAATAATTTTGATTTATTATGGTAAAAGATGGCAGTGTAGGGTGCAGATGTCAAAAGTATTGGAAAAATTTAATGATGATCACAGGTATGTTGTTGGAGCTATTGGAGAATTTGTAGAGGGAAGGAATTTACAAAATTTTGGAGCATCGCTGAAAGATGCAATCGAAGGGAAAAAGAATTTTTTTGGAGCATCACTGAAAGAGGCAGCCAAAACATAGCAACAAAATTCTAGAGCATCAGTGAAAGATGCCGCTGGAATGCAGGAACAAAATTATGGAGCATTGCTAAAAGATGTCGCCGAAATGTAGGAACAAAATTTTAGAGCATCACTGAAAGATGCCATTGGAATGTAGGAACAAAATTTTGGAGCATCGCCGAAAGATGCCACCAAAAAACAGGAAAAAAATTCTAGAGTATCACTTAAAGATGCCGTCAGAATGCAACAACAAAATTTTAGAGCATTGTTGAAAGATGTAGTCAGAATGCAACAAGAAAATTTCTAGAGCATTGTTGAAAGATGCAGTTGGAAATCATCAAGAAAATTTCTGGAGAATCACTGGAAGATATCATCGAAAGGAAGAAGCAAAATTATGGAGCATCATTGAAAGATGCCGCTAGAAGAAGGAATCAAAATGGAGCACTTTGGACTTAAGAATTTTTGGAGCATCTTTGAAATATGTGTTGAATTGTAGGAATAAACTAGGGAATGGAACTAGTCGAATGTACAAGTTCTGGAGCATCGTAGCAATTGAGTGAAAAGTTTCAGAGTATCGTAGCAATCAAGCCAACAAGTTTTGGAGCATCGTACCAAGATGCGTCAAAATTTGTATTTGATTAAAAATGATGTCCTGCAAAACAGGGATAAAATTCAGTCAAGTCCAAAAGAATAAGAATATAGTAAAAATGCCCTAAAGTGATTAGGAATATATACACATGCAATGATGATGATTTTTTTTAAATTTTTTTTTATTAATAGAAGAATTACATTGGCTCTACCGTAGAAGAGTCAATGCATTGTATTTCTGCTTGCAATTCTACCATTTTCATAAATTCCTCTTTGTTGATAGGTTTGTGGTAGATTCGTAATCAATGATCATTGACTAAGAGAGTTTGAGTGTCACGATCAATAGGTTTGAGCTGCATTTCTTTGTTTGGAAATAATTCAAAAATTTCATATGGGCCAAGCCAATGAGTCCTTAGTTTTTCCTTGTGATCTTTATATCGGGAATCAAATAACAACACCCAATCCCCATTGTGGAACTCCCTTTCTTTTATGTGTTTATCATGCCAGGCCTTACTTTGTTGTTGAAGTAGTTCAATTTAGTGGAAAACTTCTAAGTGGAGTTCATCCAATTCGCTGAGCTATAGGACTCTTTCAACCTGGGCTCATTTGAGGTCTAAACCTAACTACATTTCCGTTATGAGAGTTTGAATTTCAAATGCAATGGGTAGAAGAGGTTTCTTTCCAAAAACTAACTCATACAGAGTAAAACTAGTAGTTGATTTCCAAGTTGTATTCTCAAGTTCCCTGTTAGTGACTTCTACTTGATCATTCGCTTGTGGGTGATAGGGTGATGACTTTTTATGTTTTACCTAGAAATTATTAGTAAAGGATAGCAAAACTTCAGACATAAACTGGGATCCTTGAACTGTGACAATTGTTCTAGGGGCTCCGAATCTGAGAAATATCCTATTATACAGGATGTCAACAACTTGTTCTTCCCTAGCCACTCTTAGAGTTTGGACTTCTACCCACTTAGTCAAATAATTGGTACAAACTAAAATGTAGTCTTTTCCTTGTGAAGGGGGATCTATAGGACCAATAAAATCCAATCCCCACTTTTCAAATGAACTTCAAAAACTACCTGTGGTTGCAAAGGAATTTCATTAGATGTAGTGGATCTTCCTACTTGTTGGCATTCGTCACAATAGCGAACCTAGTTCTTCACATCTTTATACAGAGGGCTAGTAATATCGTGTACCCAAAATTTTATGGAATGTCCTCTTAGCAGAGTAATGGACCCCAGAGGGGTCATCATGGTAGGCTGTAAGGATGATATATGTTTCGTATGATTTGAAACAACATTGTAAAACCATATCAAGACCATATAGAAATAACATTCCATTGATCCATTTAAATCGAGCACTTTCTCGAATGCAGCGTTTCCTTAGTTTTGATGTAAAGGTTGGTGGAAACTCTAAAGTGGCCAGGTAGTTGGCGATGTTAGCAAACCAAGGGGCTTTAATGGAGATGGAAAATAAATTTTCATCTGGGAATTCATCTTACATAGGAGCATAATCTCCATTGTCTTGTTTAATCCGGGATAAGAAATCCACAACTACATTGGCTTTCCCAAGTTTATCAATGATGGTCACATTGAATTCTTGTAGAAGCAATAACCACCTAATTATTCTCCCATTCACTACAGGTTTTTTCATTAGGTACTTGATAGCTGAATGGTCTATGAACACTGTTACTTTGTACCCTGTGATATAATGTCAAAATTTCTTGATTGCATGCACTACAACTAAGAATTCTTTCTCCGTAGTGGTGTAGCTCCGTTTAGTGGGAGTAATATTCTTACTAATGAAATAGATGGCATATTTTCTTCCATTCTCATCTTACTAACCTAAAACTACTCCAATAGCATCATTAGAAGCATCTACATAAATATGGAACAAAAGGTTCCAATTAGGTCAGTGTAGGACAGGAGCAAAGGTGAGCTTTTCATTAATTATCTCAAATGATGTTTGACATTCCACTATCCAAGAAAAATCTACATCCTTAAATTAGAGAAGAGAAAACACGGGGGTTGCAATCTTGCTGAAATTTTCTATGAATCTCGTATAGTATCTAGCATGTCCTAAGAAACTTCTAACATTAGTTTGGTTTTCTGAAATCGTTAGTTGTTTTATTACCTCAATTTTCTTAGGATCCACTTTTATCCCTTTAGCTGAAATGTGGTGTCCTAACACTATCCCTTGTTCCACCATTATCATACATTTTTCATGACTTAGGGATAAGCGATGGTCCTCACATCGCTTCAATACCTTGTCCCAATTTTGAAGTCCCTCTTCGAAAGTGGAACCATAGACAGTGAAGTCATCCATGTATACTTCCAAACATTCATTCACTAGCTCAACGAATATAGCTAGAATAACTCTCTGAAATGTTGTAGGAGCGTTGCATACCCTGAAAGGAAGGACATGATATGTATAGGTTCCCCAAGGGAAAGTAAAAGTTGTTTTATCTTGGTCTTTTGCTGCTACTTGTATCTAGTTATATCCACTAAATCAATCCAGGAATGAGAAATACTTCCAGCTAAAGTATCCAAGACTTGATCTATGAAAGGTAAAGGGAAGTAATCTTTATGGGTGGACTTGTTGAGCTCCCTATAATCAATACACACTCTCCACTTCCCATTTTCTTTGGGACAAATACCATAGGTGAAACCCATTTATTTTTAGAGATGGGATAAATGAATCCTACTTGCAGGACTTTCTCAATTTTTGTTTTAACAATGCCTTTGAGAGTAGGGCTGAGCCTTCGTTGTGGTTGATGAACATGTCTAACATTTTCAATATAGATATGATGGGTACAAATACTCAAGTGTATTCCTCTCATGTCTATATAATCCTGAACAAAAGCTTTAGATCTATTTACCAAAACATCAAACAATTTGAGCTCTTTTGATTTCGTCAACCAGTTGTTGATATTTAAAGTTTTCCTTGGTAGTAACATGAGGGTTTTTACTCCAGGGTAGTTGGAAGTGACAATATAAATTTTTCTGGTTAAGGTTTTGAGAGGAAAACTATTCTTTATAGTTATGTGAAGTCTAGCAATATCTTCAAAAAAATGATCTATTTTCAGAGTGATATTAGCTAGGGGACAAGGCAATCCTGTGAAATTGCCCTGTAATCAAATTCAGTGTGATCAATGTTGATTGGATGTCCTCAGATCTCTTCCACTTCTAAAATTTCTTCATCACTTGAGTCTATAGTAATATTTTTCATATTACTTTCTAGTTCATCTTCCAACTCTTCACCATGTTGTTTAATGACTACCATAGCAAGTGAGGTTAGATTCTCTTGTTTGTCAAAACTATTTGGTTTATCAACCCAAACTTGGTTATGTTCGATAGGATGAGTAGGAGGATACAAAAATAAGTTTTTTCTATTGGGACCAGTGAAATGGTCATTCCTCTTTCTCTATAGTCAATCTTGGCTACAACTGTAGCTAACCACAGTCTACCTAGTATTATCGGATAACTATCCTTGGGTGTGAGGGACTGGATTATTTGGAAGTCTACTAGATATTCCCAACTGTCTACCTTAATAGGAACATTTTCTAGAACACCTTTGGGAACAATGATGGATTTATTTGCTATTTGTAGTACGGTGGTTGTGGGACGTAAATTAGTGAGCCCCAATTTCTTGATAACATCCATCGTCATGACATTAATGGCTGCTCCTAGGTCCACAAGTGCATTAGGTATTGCTACCTCATTGATTGTCACTATTATGAGTGGAATGCCTGGGTCATTATACTTTGGGTTTGAAGTCTTTCCAATGAGAAGGTCAACTAGATATTTGTTTATGTGCATAGTGTTAATCTATTTTGGTTTCCTTCCTGTTGCTTTTATGCACAACAGTTTAATTAGATGGTTCAATTTAGGAATTTCTTTAATCACTTGTAACAAAGGAACCTCAATTTGGAGTTGTTTAATTTATTGTATCAATGCGGTTTCAATGGATAAGGGAATTTTCAAAACGGTTGCTTTGAGATGCTCAAGAAAAGGCACTTGAGTTTTCTTTATCAAAATGGGATCCTCCTTTAAAATAGGTGAACGTTAGTCATCATCTTCTCAAGGTAACTCATAAGTTTTAGATGAGGATTGAGGAAGAGGCTTGTCTTGACCACTCGCTAAGTTTTGTTCATAATGTATGAGAGGTGTCTTAGTCCTATCAATAGATTCTTCATTTGGTTCATCCAAAATCTCAACTATGGTAGGCTGTTGGAGTACATTTTTTGATCTCAACTGTAGATTTCCACAATGGATACTTGTTAAGTCTAGTCACATTTTCTTGTTCTGTTGAATACACTAGAATGTTTTGATAATTATTCTTTGGATTAGGAACAAGTTGTGTTGGGAGTTGTTGTTGGTCGACCTTCTCATTTTGTTGAGGGTTCTAAGGAGTTGGTAAAATGTTCTGCTATGGATTAGGCATCCTCCTTGGTCCGGTATAAAATTGATTTGGATTTTGATACCATTGAGGTGCATGATTTAAGGATACCATTGTTGTTGAGTCTTGTTTGAACATTGGGAGTTCCCCAAGATTGATTTTCCCATTCAGGTGGTGCCCACAGGTAATGTACCCAATTAGGTGGTACTTGAGGCTAAGGTGCCACCCACTAATTGTTACTCCAATTATTTGGGGGCTGCTAGGAGGGATTTGAATTCTGACCATAAGAGAAATTCCCTCCAGGTCTTTGATTCACAACGTTGATCTCCTCTTCAGTGTGAGATGTCCTTTTCTTGGAATTTTTGATTGTATTTAGGATCTCACATTGATCAGTGGGATGACTCTTTTTACAAACTTGGCAGGTGTCAACTTTGTCCAAAGGAAATTCTCTTAATAGATGTTTGTTGCGACACTTAGGACAATAGATGGATAAGGTCTCAGGATTACGTGTTTTGGCCTGTATTCCATTAAGAGTGGTGTTTAACTGAACAAGAATGTCAGTTTTGAGATTTTCTATTTCCTCATGCAGTTTACCTATTTCATTGGAACCTCTAAAAAGACTAGATTTATGGATACCTCCTCGAGTACAAGAGAAATTGTGGCATAACTCAATGATATCATGAGTCCAAGTTGGGACACATCACCTTTTCCTATTAAATCTAGACTTCTCCTACCATCCTCATCAAGTCCTTTGAGGAATATGGTCTTCAAAATTTTGAAGCTTATGACTTCTTTGCCACATTGTTTAGATAAGAAGATAAACCTATCCAAGTAATCTTCTAGGCTTTCATCCTCATTTTTCCTTAGTTTGAACAACTCCTCTTTCCTAGTGTTGGTTCAATAGTAACTTTGGTATTTATCCAAAAAGGAAGACTCCATATCGTTCCAGGTGGATATCGACCTTGAAGTTAATCTCATGAACCAACGCATTGCAGTGTCCTTCAGAGTGGAGGGAAAGAGTTTTAGTTTTTGGTTATCATTTTTGTAGTCATATGTCTGACACAAAACTTTAAACTCAAAAAGGAACTAGTCAGGGTCTTCAGAGGATAAGCCTCTAAAGGTTGGTAAAATGGATGGTGAAATGTTTTTCATGGGTGTATTGTCATCTTCATTGAGAGCAATAGGGTAAGTAAATGTCCATGCTCTTGTGTTATCACCATCTCGATGATTCCTTCTCCTTTCATTGAAAGGGTTATCATTATTGTTACTAGCCATGATGTCAACAGCTATAGTTTCTTCTTCAAAGGTTTGTTCTAATGGCTGAATTTTGGGGTATTTTGGAAAATCTTAGGGATATGTTGGGAAGTCTTAGGGATATACTGGAAGGTCTTAGGGATATACTGGGAGGTCTCAAGTTGATCCTCCTCAATCAATTCATCAATACATTCTTTAGTTGAGACTTCTATCTCCTTGATTATGGTTGGAATGTCTTTTGGGGTTTTTTTGGTATGTATCTTCCATGCAGACCTTGTTTCCTAACCATGCAGAAAAATAAGTTGGGTAAATATTTTTTTTCTAAAAGAGGTATCCAAGCAGTCTACTATTAACACTAGAAAAGAGTTCCCCGACAACGACACCAAAAAGTGATAGGCTGTCGTAAGGTCCTAACACTTTAGTTAAAAATATGTCAGTTATGTTGACTGGGTAGTGTCCAATGGCTGTATGCAATAGGGAATATTTTGGCCATCTCTCTTAGCAGGATTTTTTGGATTTTTGAAATGGTTTAAAACAAAAAATTAAACTAGAATTAAACTAGGAAGCATGAAATTGTTTAAACTAAAAAGCATTCCAATTCTTATTCTAGAAAGCATGTAAATTATCTATGAATAAACTCTTATAGCTAAACTATGAAATTCAAACCGACAAAGGTGACTAACTGCTAATTGAAAGTACACTTAACAACTTGTAATCAATCAACAAGAGTGGGTGCTCTAGAATTTCCAAATAAACAAAATTTAGTGATCATAAACTTAAAACTACGACCTGTAGGAACACAAAGTAACGTTTATCTACATGCAACATGCATAGAACAACATTGACAATAAAAATACTTATCTATTTGATGAGATCCCTTGAGTGGCCAAATCTCAGGAGTTCCTACGATTAAATCAAATCACATGTGGTTCTTTCGCATCTTCAAAATAAGTCCATTCATAAAAATTCCATTACTTAAAACTATTGACTCAGAATAAGACTAGCAATATTTATTTATTCATAAAAGTGTAACATAGAGAACATCATTGAATAATATTCAAAATATCATAATCAACATATCCTTGTTTTTGGTAGTTACACATTTATATAGTACCACTACAAAATCCTATTTTTTAGATGGCAGGAGAATACCATTGAAAAAGTCTTTAAAATAGAATTTCAACTAACTAATTAATTGATGTCCATAGCATAAAACATATTAAAAGCTCTAAGTGGAGCTGTAAAGTCTTTAAACATAAATTTAACAAAAAACATTAAAGGAACTTATTCCACTATGCACGCCTAGATTTTTGGCATTCAAACTTCCGACACTTTAACTTCAACCGCTTGAAGTCCACTACATGCGCTGGTCGTGCATAATGTCCTGTAGAATGACTTAAAGTCTATACCATTATGTTAGTGTTAGCTAATTTCAATCAATTTAAGAAATAAAGCTTTATACATCATTTTACAAAAAGTAGACAATTATTGCTCCTAAAAATAAACAATTGGTAGGGCTAAAGTGGTTGGTAGAAACAAAGAAGGGTATTTAGCTTATTATAATCATAAGCTTATTTATACCTCATCATTTGTTCCTGTGAATGTTCATTCGTTGCCAAAATCTATATATTTTGTTTCTTTCATAGATGATTATAGTAGGGCATTTGTTTATTTCTTCAGAAGAAAAGCTGAAGTCTTTAGTTGATTTAAGGAGTTTAAAGCCTTGGTAGAAAATCAGACTAGTAGAAAGATTAAGTGTTTGAGGACTGTTATAATGTTAATATTTACTTGGTAAAGGTTATTATTTATTTGTAATTATTTATTTGTAGCCACCTCCTTAAGAGCCTTTTGACAACTTGCACACACATAGATGAATG
This sequence comes from Sequoia sempervirens, assembly GCA_007258455.2. Taxonomy (NCBI): domain Eukaryota; kingdom Viridiplantae; phylum Streptophyta; class Pinopsida; order Cupressales; family Cupressaceae; genus Sequoia; species Sequoia sempervirens. The sequence continues at coordinate 3,189,241 of VDFB02047397.1, forward strand.
GTGGCATTCATTGAGTTGAGAGTTACTTTCTAATTCTAACTCCTCTTCTCACCTCTATATATTGAGGTGCCTCTCCTCTCATTCTTCATTCAAGCAAGCAAGCTTAAGGCTTAAGTGCTCTCTCTCTCTCTCTCTCTCTCTCTCTCTTTGTATCATTCTTAGGAATTTTTTCTCCATTCATAATATTAAGGTTTTTTCTTGTTTTTTCCCCTTATCAAATTCTTGTTTCTCCTTTGCATTTGGTGGTGCTTGGTTTGGCTACTCTCTCTTTGGTAATATTTTTCCTTCAAACAATGCTCATTGGTTAGTTCTTTCCCTTGCTCAATTTATATTTCCTTTCATGGTATAAGAGCTTGGTATTACTAATCTTTTGTGAGCTACATTGTTGAAGGTTTACCAAGTTTTAAAGGCACACCATTGGAGGCACTCTAGGAGAGGAGGAGAAGAGCCAAAAGTTTAATCTTGCTTCTTGTCTAATATTTTTTTCTAACCCTTATGCAGGTTTTTTTTAATCTAAAAATTTCTAAGTATTTTTTGTTTTCAAATTTCAAAGCTATATATGTTGCATGCATATCTAATTTTTTATAATTTTTTTAGAAACCCTCAAATAAAGAGTTATATCATTTTTTTTATAAAAAATCATTAGTTTTGTACAAATATGCAAAAAAAATTAGTACATTCTGCATATTATTATATAAACATTCAAATTTCTTAATATATATATATATATATATATATATATATATATATATATATATATATATATATATATATATATATATATATATATATATATACTCATATATATATATATATATATTCTCTTTTCAAAATCAATCTTTTTTTACATGTTAATATCAAATAAATATTTTTTTCTTTCAAGATTAAAATCAATAATTAAAAAACATTTTTCTCATTTAAGGTTTTGGCTTTTTTTTAAGCAACTCTCAAACTTTTCTAAAATCAAAATTTAAAAGTTTCCCTAAATTTATAATATTTAATTTTTTATCTAAATTTAAAAAAGTTTCCTAAATCGATAAACATTCTTTTTTGTTTTTTCAAAAAACCTAAACTCTATTTCAAATCCTTTGCCCCATATTCTTTTTCCCCACCCATTTAAAAGTTAAGTTACTTTTAAAAAGTTTCCTTTTTTTTCAAGTTTTTAAAAAAACATATGTAAGTTTTATTAATTTATAAAGTTTTATTTAAAAGTTTCTTATTAAAAACAATATTTTTAATATAAAAGCTTTCAATCGTTTAAACTTTTATATATTGCTTTTTAAAAGATTAATAAATAATATTTTTTATTTTTTATTCAAATTTAATAATAGTTTTTTTAATCATTTAATTTCAACATTACAATTTTCTATAATTTTTAAAGGAGTTTTTTTTAATTCAAACAAAAGGGGTATTTTTTATTTTGTAAAAAAATATTTAGAATAATTATTATTTTTCATAAAGTTGTGAATTTTTTTACAATCATGTCTACTTTAATTCCTGAAATTAAGTTGACTTCTTCTAACTATCATTCTTGGAAAATGCATCTCTTTTTTTTTTCGTTTTAAACATCTTTTAGATGTTGCTATGGATCCAAAATTGAAACTTGACCCATTTGCATCCAAAGATGATCAAGAAAAATGGAGGCTCAAAAATGAGGAAGCCCTTGGCCTCGTAAGTATTTCTATGTCACTTGAACTATATGTTCACATTAGGACATGCAAAAAAGCCTATGAAGCATGTGAAAAACTCAAAACTAATTATGATAGTTCAAATGAATATAGAAAAATTCAACTTCAAGATCAACTTGAAGATTTGAGGTATTTTGATTTCAAATCTGTTGTGCCCTCGGCACACATGCCCCGTTTTGAACAGGGACCCTCTTTTCTTTCACCTTGTTGGGTCATTTTTGCCGCTGCCTCATTTTGGGTGCCTCATTTTTGGTGTCCTAGATGGACAATGTTGCTTCAAAGTCTCACCATAGGTTGACCATTCCTTCCCCTTTTAATTTTATCAAGTTTTGGTGCCTTGTAGAGTGTTTTTGGCAGTTTGCCCCTGCCAATGGCCCTGAGCCCTGTCGGGCCCGGGCGTTCAGGTTTCTCTTGTCGGGTTTCCTTGTTGCACCCACCGTTTCCAGTGGCCCTCAGCTCGCGTCCTCCCGAACCCCAAGGTCCGGACCCCTGTTCTCTGTCTGCTAAAATCCGTGGAAATCTTGACGGTTGTCCGACCCTCTGGGCCTGAGACTCTGGATTTTTGCTCCCGGGGTTCTGTGAGTGTTTCGTCATTCATCATGGCTAACCTCTTGTGGAGTTCCACCTTCCGGGCCCTGACCTCCCCTTTTCCGCCAGTGAATCTCCAAGAACTTATCAAACGGCCGCCGTCCTGTGCCCTCCCAGCCATCGGACCCCAGGTCTCTCGCCGCTGTCGGTGAATTCAAATTCACCAACTTCCTTGCCTCACCGTACTTGCATTTAGTAGGGCCATTAATGACGATTGGGGTATAAATAGAAGGTTCATTCCTGTCATTTTCACTTGACAGTGTTGCAGAGAGTGATCAAAGTGCTTGCCAAAGAGGAGCCCACCGTCTTCGAGACCTTCATGCTCATGGCCCTCACTATCACCTCATCGATCGTGAGTGATCCCACACCTCCCTGCATCGAGTGTTCGAGGTAGGTCCTCTGTTCACCCTCCCGAACATTATTTTCGTGATTTCTAGGGATTAAAATGAATAACAACCATCAAAGCAACATGTGAAGGATAAAATACGGCATCACGAACAAAACCCATGTCCTTGAAAACTAAGTAAACCCACGTAGCATCCCCATGACCAATTCAGAGCTTTATCTCAGCGTGACCGTTCTTCGTAGGGGAATTTGGGTCCCTCGAGCCCGGATGCTCCCTTTGTCGTCAGAGACTTAGCATAAATCAAGATGTCGAAACGACTTCTAGCTCTCTCGGGCTCAGGTGCCCAGGATTTCGCCCCTCGTTCTTTGTCGGGGAGACATTCATCTGTCGCCAAGACCTCATCGCGAGCTCCCTTTGTCTTGGCGATGCCTTCGCTTTTGGTGAGACCCCCTAGCTGTCGCCAAGACCTTTCCCCGACCTGAAAACTTATGCCAAAGGCTCCCTCTGTCGACAAAACATTGCCTGGTCGGCAGGACATCTCCCTGCCTAAAGGTTTTCCTGTCGACATGCCCGGTCGGCAAGACATTCAAATGTCGCCAAGACATCTCGCCGAAGATCAAACTCCTGCCGATTTTCCTGTTCGGCGAGACACACGGAAGTTAGTGAGACCTCTCATTGAGGGCACAAATCTAGTCGATGAAATTTCTTCCTGATAGTCGCTGGGGCCTTTGCCTTTCAGCGTGACTTCTTGGTGAGAGTGCTTTGTTCTCTCAAGCTCTTTCATCGCCATGACTTCGCCCAGTCGGCGAGACCTCTCCCCGACTTGGAATCTTATGCTGAGGGCTCCCTCTGTGCTTCCCTGGGACCCATCATCTTTGGTAAGACATGACGCCTTTGCCGGGACATCACGACGATATCAATTTCTTTTGGTGAGTGCCTGACATCCTTTTGCCGCCTGGGCCCTGGGTTTCCTTTCACCATTTGGAGAATTCTGTTAAACCTTGAACGACATTGACCATGCTGGGCTTCGCCCTTCTAAACTCTATCCCGCGACTACCATTTCAAAAAAGAAAATCCTCCCCATCGTTCCGATCGTTAGGCTCCAGATTTACCATTGCCTCGAACTCGTGATGAGAAAATCCAGCAGCCGACGCCCGCTCTAGGCCTGGTCAGCATCTTGGTAGTCAGCGAGACATTCGGATCTCACCAGGACATCTTCCCGTCACACAAACTCCTGCCGACACACTTAGTCGGTTAGACATTCATAGGTCACCTAGACCTCTTGACGAAAACGCGAACCTCTCACCGATGAGCATCAAAATCTTCCGTCCAACCGTAACACCGGGTCCGATCCACCGGGCCGCCCTTTCTGGACTTCTGCCCAACGATAGCCATTTCGAACGGTGAAGGATGAACGGCCTCCCATCAACTAAGACCTGAGCACTCAAGCTGAAAATTGTAATCTCTCGACCGCCCTGTAGCCCGCCAAACCCCGGACCCCAGAGTTCCGTCTCTGGATTTCCGTTTTTGATTTGCCATCCCAAAAAGCTATCTCCTAACGACTTTTCGACCTTGTGCCTTTGGATGTCTCTAAACTAATCCAAATGAGCCCAATTCAAAATATAATCTTGACTCACGTGCTTAATCTTGGTCTTCTTCATTGCGAACCTTTTAAATTATCAAATTCAATCAGGGAGAATCAACGGGAACCCTCCTCCCTATTTACCTTTCCAAAATGGCATTCCTGCCAGGGAAGTCCAACCCTCTGGGCCTAAATTGTCCAAATTCCCTCAATCAAAAGACCGATGACATCCAGAGATAAAGTATCATGTTATGCTTAATAGATTATTTGAAATGGATTTCATCTTTAGGATTTCGGTTAACATGAATGTTTTCATGGTCAATTGCACTTACTATGCTTTTTGCTTGCAGAATATATGGAATTGGGTGCGGGACCTTCGGGGGCAGCCATCGAAAAAGGACAAGGGAAAGAAGTCAGACAAAGCTCCTCGAGGGAAAGAGGACAAGGACCAGATGAAATACCAATTTTAGGGTGGGCCTCTGCACTCGAAGATTACTACGGATTGGAAGGAGATCACCGATACCAATATCGGCCACGTCAACATTGACAAATTCACCCAAAGGGTCAGGTTCAATCCTATGACCAAGAATGCAAGATTGATAAGGCAAAGCGGAATTGCAAAGGTTGCTGGATTCCTCCCATCCTTCGTGGCCCCCAAGTTGGTCATGGCTTGTCGGGAGACATTTCAACCCGACACAAGGACAATCATTGATAGAGAGGGCAACGTCCTCGCTGACATGTCGGCTGAAGGGATCACAAAGACTTTCCACATCCCCACTTTTTAGGAGATGGAGGTCCCCACCATAGAAGAATGCCAGGCAGTGTGCGATGATAATCCTGTAGGATGTAAGAGGTTAATAAATTAGCATTGGCTCAAAGATAAGCAAGGCAGTGTTGCGAAGATTCCTCGCAAACTCTTTCGTAGTGACTTTCACGAAGATTACAACGACTTGGTCATGATGCTAAGCAGGGTTACGGGTCTTCCTACGACAGCCTTCTTCCAGGAATGGATGATGTACTTCATTGAGAAAATTCTTCATGGGAATCAGGACGTCACCACAAAGACTTCATTTTACTGGGGAGGAATAATAAGCAATTGCTTCCATGAGCAGTTCGTCAATGTGAAGAAAAGCTACAAATTTGATATGACTTCCTATCTCGTCTATTCCTTGGTAGAACAGAGACAGTATGATGGGTTGTTTGTGGCACCCGATTAGGAGTGGGGTTGAAAACTCAAGGCCTATGATAGGTACCCGCAGCTCCAGTACCGAAACTTCAAGAGGGAATACTGCAGAGTGAATGATGCCTTCATCAGCCATATTATCAGATTGATTGCCGGGGACTTCGAGAGGAGGGTTTCCCACAGTGCCAGGGAATTTTTGAAGTAGTATGCCTTCCTCTTCATTCAATACCCGAAGTTCACGTACATCCATGCCCAAGGCTTCACCGAGAGGCCAAACAAGTTTCCTTGATACCCCAATGACCGAATCATCCTTCTGGAGCTTTCTCGGCAGCTCCAATACATACAAGCAATATTCAATAGCAAACACATAGCAGGGATCTCTTATCCCATGACTCTCGGCCAAGGCGTGTACTGACTACAAACTTCCCAGTTTTTGGTAACTCCGAGAAGGAACTAAAAGATTACCATTTTCACCTACACATTGCTCACTCACGGATAGACCCATATGGCCACATAAGAAAGGCGCTAGGGCCGAGGTTCGCTCATCTCCACCACATTGAAGAATTTTGGGGGGATTGTCAAGATGATAAAGAGGTACATGCAAGGCACTATATGCAGATGACAACATATTTCATAAGAAAGGTGCAACCCTTTCCCATCCCGGATCAAGCTCAAGAGGATGAGAGCACCTTAATGGATCCCAGGTACCCTGCAGTTGCCAATTCGCTGATACCAACAATTGATTGGGATGAGTAGGAGGTCGATGACCTCGATATCATAACCAAGCCAATCTTGACTCTTACTAAGGAGTGGGTTGATGGGAAAGTAGCCCAATTGAAACAACAAGAAATAATCTTGACTTATGAAGGGTTCAAAAGTGAGCCAAGTGCCACAAAGGATGCCGCTGCCACCACTTCGATTGGTGGGACCTCCAAGTCTCCTTCGGTCACCAGATCCAAGAAGAGAAAGGAGACAGAAATAGAACAGTCTCCCGTCCCCAAGGTCTATGCAAGGAAAGAAACGGGAGGCTCACCCTCCAAAAGGCTCAATCGAATGGGAAGCGCCAAGGAACAACCCTCAACCCAAGAGGAGAAAGCAAAGGGTACAAATCAATTGGAACCCCTCTTGGCTCTCCCTGCCCCTGCCGTTGCACCACCTACCTCCCTAGCTATGATCGCCGCATCCTCGCCGACAGTGGACATTTCTATCCATCTTGCCCCTTCGCCTCCGACCGAGTCCGTAATAATTGTCGACTCTTCTTCTGCCATAACTACTCCCCCTTCCTCCGCTACCATGTCACCAACCACATCGCTCCCTCTGGCAATAGTAACAACACCTATTCCCACTTCTGCCATGCCTGAGGCTCTCTCAAGACATATGCAGAATCTTCCCCCAGAGCTCTCCCAGATCCTAATGGATCCCACTCTTCAAGCAGCCCTTGCACAAGTCCTCACTACTGCTCAGCCTTCACAACCGCCGATAGGGCCATCGGCTATGGAAGCCACCATGCTAATCTCTAAGGAGTGGGAGGAATGAGAGTTGGAAGCCTCGAAGCCCTTTGAGGAGGAAGTCGATGAATACCACGAGCACCCAAAGTACGAACACCAAACCATTGACAGGGTGACTTATGAGGAGGAGGGAATAGGCTCTTTTGAGAGTGGGGACAAGAAAGATAGCACCAGTGGTAAGGTAATCATGCAAACCTTTGATGATGATCTTGAGGAAGAGCTGGCCCGGCGGCTAAAGGACACCGAGGCAGGAGCAGAAAGGTCACCCCATGAAGAAGGAGGACAACCACCAAAAGATAGTCCAAGAGAAGATTTACCTAAAAATGGAACCCGAGTTGTCAAGAGCCTTGAGGTTGAGCAATCAAGGAACCTATGCACAAAGTTGAGCATGCTGAGGAAAAGAAAGAAGAAGAGACAGCAGGAAAAGAGAGTCCCGTGTAGCAACTGTCTACCAGGCTTCCTATCAAGCGCCTCGTGTTCGTCCAAGACTCTGGCAAAGAAAAGGGGGATGCAACCAAAAAAGAAGGAAGAACCCCAAAAAATAAGGAAGTAGGGACCTTAACCGAGGAGGGCAAGGGTGATCATGGGTCGCCTAAGGGAAAGACTGCTGTGCCTGAGTGGTTAGAAAAATAGCTTGAGAGAAGAACTCCCGTACTAAAGGACCCAAGGGAAAAACTAGAAGCCATCTTAGCTCGAGCTCAAATCACAGAAAAGAAGGAGAAGAAGCCAAAAATCTGATCCAAGGTAACGATGGATGCTTCTGGGTCTCAAATTGTGTAGGTAGCCACGCCTGTGGTAGGTCAAGAAGGGATAACTTACAACATCTTTGCCATGGATCTAGGAATTGCCACCAGAGAATAGAAGGTGGGCACCTTGAAGAGTCAGTGGCCACAGTGGTACACTTGATAAGGTAGGACAAGATTTCGAAAGATGAGCTTAAAGCACAAGTAGCTGTTTTAACAGATTACATCCATCAGTGGTCATCGATGGACGACCTGCCTACCATGTCCACAACAGCGCACCAATTGCTTTCCAAAGGAAAAATTGATAAGATGGAGAGAAGAAAGAACTTAGAGAGGACTACGGAAGACTGGTTCTGACAAGTCTTATACGTTGGAAACATGGGAATTGACCAGGCTGTTCGGACAGCCAACAAGTTCTTGGACCTGCAACAATCCTTGGAGGGCACCAAGAGGCTATGCACTAACTTCCCCGCGGCATATGACTCCACCTTTCCAAAGATCGAAGCTATCCTTCAATTGCCAGAAGCCATGTGGGAAAAGGAGCTTGCGTTTAAGAAAGATGATCACTAGCTAATGGATGTATGGCAGCGGGACTTTGGAAATAGGAAGGAAAGGTTGGAGCAAATAATGAGCAAGGTGGATCCGGATATAGAATGGATCAAGGAAATCAGGGCAGAATGCGCTCATTATCTCAAGATGATGACAAAATATGATATGCCCGCAGTGCAAATGGATCTAAAAAAGCTAAAGCCTTACCTCCAAAAGAAGATGGAGGACGAGATGTCTAGTGAAATCACGGTGGAATTCATGAGTTTTGCTACCCGTGCCTTCGATCAGTCAGAGCTATTTCGGGACCAGGGCTCAAAGTATGATGAGGACTAGAAAAGGCTAGAGGATAACGCAAAGGAGTGGAGCTACCAACTGCTAAGGTATGAGAATATTGAAGTGGACAAGCTCCAGACGGTCATCCTCAAGTTCATAGAATATGCAACATCCAAGAAGCGGGAGGACAACCCTGTTGATGATAAAGAGCTCCCTAAAGAGTAGCTATAGTAAAACAATGATCAGCTAAAAGACAAAGTGCTACAGTGCCATCACTAGAGGACAAAATAGGGAAAATGACAAAATGTAATTTTAAATTGTGATATATTGGGGGTAGGTGAAACCCTATTTTGTAATAAATCTTGGCCACACAATGAGAATTAATCTTTGCCATTCATTTGACTTTTTGGTCACTATAAATAGGGCTCTCCTCTCATTTGCAAAGGGAGTTGAGTTGTTGTAAAGACATGCTGCATAAATTTATAAGGAAAAGACATTGACTTGGTGCATTTCTGAGTTTCTCACATGTTGCTTGATTCAATCTCCATTGTTAGATGTTTAACTTAGGTTTTATAGCTATTCTAGTTAACTATTTTCTTGCTTTGGTAGATTTTAGGAATGTTGTCCCGTGATCATGAAAATTCCTGTTGTGTAGATGACTTCTTAGTCCATACTTTTTGCTATTTGTTGATGGTAGATAGCTGTGTAAAGTTAGTCTGGGCTTGAATTCAAAGCTGCTACAAAACTTTTATCTTTGTTCATGCATGCACATGGTGAATGAAAGACGAAATATTTGTAGACCTTAGAAGATAGCACAAATTCCATGAGACTGTGAGATCTCTGGTTAAGTGGAATATTGTTTCCAAGAAGCTGTCCATTGCAGGAACTCCATCATCACTGTTCACAATTAGTTGCAAATCCATGAACGTCCTCTCTTCCTTGCCCTTTTTTATTTTATTTAATGAGTAACCTATGCTAAGGTTCATTGCACATTGTAAAGCTAAATCCAATGAAAAAATGGAGTTTAAGACTGCTATTTGAACCTACAGCGAATGCATAACGACTCTCCCATCTTAAGAACTCTGTTTCAAAAATCCAACTTCCCATGCTTTGTAACTCATCTGTAAGTCTGCCTTGTGATTCGAGAAAATCACATAAATCAACTGAAATATTCCAAGCACTGTCAAGACCTGACATTAGAGACCTTGGGATAGTGTTTTGCAATTTGATTTTGGAATATTGTCTTTCAAGAGAGGTAGTGCACCTACGCACTGCCTGTGTTGAGAGGTGTATAAAAAACACATCAACAAAATCTATGGATGATTTTCTATTAAAATTTGATGCTTTGAATAGTTAATTGAATGGTTTAGGAGTAAAGTTAAAAGATCTTAGATTAACTCATCTTATTATTAAAAAATGTCTTCCTAGGCAATTTGAGAAATTTATTACTAATATTCATACTCAATTAGCTATTCCTTCTTTAGCTACTCAATTAACTTATGATATTTTTCGTAATTTATTAAGACATGCAGAAGTTAAGTTAATTCAATTTGGTAATCTAAAACCTAATGAACATGCCTTTTTGTCTAATCATAAGAAAAAATTTAAGCCTCATTCTAAACAACAATATTGTAATAATAAACCTCATTATAATAACGACAATGATACTAGAAAGTCTAACTCTTCTCGTATAGTCGTAAAATTGCAACCCTTGTAATTTCACATACATCTGCTTTAGTCTCCACTCCACTTGTGTAGGTTCATTTTAATCCCGACATCAACCTTTTTCCCTTCCCAGGATGCTTTGAACCCCTTTTTAGCAGCTACCCTTCGTGTGTTATCTTTGCATTGAACTTTGTGCTTTTCCCATCTGTATCGTTTTGTAGTGTGATGTGTCTAGACACTAGTGCACCACGCGGAAGTCTGCGCACTGCGTTAGTGTCTTGTGATGTTTCAACGTTCAAATGACTATTTCCAAGCATGTTTTCCACTTGTCACC